>JAPKLY010002028.1:0-30525 GCA_026898435.1 Prunella vulgaris | reverse complement strand
GATTAAGTGTGTGTTTGTGTGTGTAAGAGTGTATTTAAAAGGGTAAAGAGTTAATGGGCTTACCTTGGAAATTGTAGTCAAAGTTTGACCACAATGGTTGAAAATCCAATTTTTTCGAATGACGCGCTGCCACAAGCTGTAGTGCTTTCGACCAAGCTGCTCGGCAGCTTGTTCGCGCGAATGACTTCCTATCGCACAAGAGCTGCTGGCCTGTCGACCAAACTGGTCATGCGCTTAGTCGCGCGACACCTGTCGTTCCAAGGAAGTGGTCGCGTGAGGGCTGCCGACCACAGCTCTGGGTTCTGTCGACCTGGGCCTTCAATTTTTTTTTCGAAAATTTTCAAATTTTTTCACCTTTTTCACCTTTTTTCTTGTACTTTTCCTACACAACTTCACTTAACACTCAAAATATCACAAGAATATCATCAATCATGAATCAAATATGGTAGCAAATTGAGGGAATTTAACACGAACACACCCCCCCAAACTTTTTCGGATTGTAAATCCTAATAAAGTTTGGAAAAGTGGTAAATTACAAATTTGCTAGCACCTAAAACCAATTAATCACAAGCTCTCAACTCAAAAACCAAGTATTCATCAAGATTGTATCAAAAATTCACTCCTCAATCTATTTCTAACCAAATAAGCTCAATATCAACAAGCAATTAACATAAGAAATTGGCTAAAAATACCAAATAACCTCATGCTTCCATTCCAACACAAACATCAATCAAATCAAACTAAAATCAAAAGAAATAAAGGATACGAATGGGTTGCCTCCCATCTAGCGCTTGGATTTAACGTCCCCTAGCCGGACGACTCTTAAAGCTCAAGTAACATCAAGATCGATGAGGGATGAGTGACTTACATCACTTAATTTTCTCCTCCAAAAACAAGCTTTCTTCACTAATTGTTTCTCCCCCTTATCTTCATTCACTTTTTTCTTCTTTTCAAAGAGAATCTCTTCACTTACTTAATTCTCAAAATTACAAGTTCTTATCACCCTACTTGCATTTTCACCCTCCACTCTTAGGGAACTCATTGAAGAATCATAGATAGAGAACATATTTCTCTCATCATTCATCCTCAAGGTAACCTCTCCTTTTTTAATATTGATCAATGCATCCGAAGTTGCAAGGAAAGGTCTCCCAAGAATTAGAGGAGTATGCTTGTCCTCCTCTACATCTAGAATCACAAAATCGACCGGATATAAGAACTTGCCAATTTGAACAACAACATCTTCCATTATTCCTCTCGGTTGCACCTTCGAATTATCCGCCATAGGAAGATTACTTGACATAGGTCTCATATCCTTTAATCCAAGCCTTTGAGCTATAGATAAGGGCATCACATTCACACTAGCCCCAAGATTACATAAAGCCTTAAAAACCTTGCTTCCTTCAATTTGGCAATCCAAAGCAAAACAGCACGGATCCTTGAGTTTTTGCGGAAGATGATTCATGATAAGCTTGCTACTCTCTTGAGTGCGTTTGACAATTTCAGGCTCCTTTTTCTTCTTCTTCGACATGAGATCTTTCAAAAACCTTGTATAAGTAGGCATTTGCTCAATAGCCTCTTTGAAAGGCATATTAGTATACAACTTTGTAAACAAATCAAGAAATTTCTTGAACTTCTCATCAAGCCCTTCTTTAACTCTCTTTGAAATTTCCACCTTATCTTTCTCATCCACCATCCCTTCTTCCTCCAATCTAATCTCACACCCTAATTCTATTCTCCCTTTCTTTTTCACTTCTTTTACCTTAACTCTCTCTTCTACCCCCAAGCGTTTTTCACTACCCTTCACCAATTTCACATTCTCACTACAAAATGCTTCCTCCACTATTTCGTCATGAAACAATTTCAAAGGATCATTCCCTACCACCTCCTTAGCAACCTCCACACACGAAATTGAATTACAATGCTCCCGAGGGTTAATTTCGGTTGTGGAAGGGAACTTACCTTTATTCACTTGTGGACTTAAGGATGAAGCAATTTGCCCCATTTGAAATTCCAAGCTCTTGATTTGATTCCCTTGTGAAGCACACAAGTCATCAAACTTTTTATTCATCTCACTATTCATCTTTCTAAATTCCACTCTCACATCTTCCATATTCTTCAAAATCAACACCAAGGTATCTTCCACACTCCCCTTACCCTCATTGTTAGGCGGTTTTGACCCTGGATCAATCCCGGGTGGCAATTGGATTGCCCCCTTAGGATTGGAGTATGAAAAATTTTCATGCCTTCTATTAGGATTGTAAGGAGGATTTCCTTGATACGGAAATTGACTTCCTTGTTGTCTAAAAGGTGGAGCAACATATGACCTTTGATTGTCTGGAAAAGAATTTTTGTATTAAGGACAACCCATATAATTCACTTCTTCTTGAGTAGAGATAGTAGGAGGAGGAAGACTTTCGACAACACTTACTTGCATAGGAGCTGGAGCTTGGTTTTGGTTTTGGCCTCCATTGACCAAATTTATCACATTTGTCATTTTTTCTTCTAGAAGCGCAACTCGATCACCCGTTCCACTATTAGCTTCTCTTTGGAAAGCATCATTTGCAGTGATGTTTTCAATGATCTCGTTGACTTGACGGACGGTCTTCATCCAAACCGAACCTCCAGCTTAAGAATTCAAGTAATTCTTGTCTCCTTCATGCAATCCAATGGTAAAAGTCAAAAGTATATCTTCATCCTTCAAACAGTGTTGAGGACAAGCCAACAACAAGGTTTGGTACCTCCCCCATGCACTAGATATGGTTTCTCTCGCCTTTTGTTGGAAATTCTTTATCTCTTCCCTTGCCTTTAACATCTTTGATGGAGGGTAAAATTTCTTCAAAAATTGGGAGCTCAACTCCTCCCATGTGGTAGCTTTAGGATTCATAGATCTAATCCATGCTTTAGCTCTTCCAATCAATGTAAAATTGAAGAAACATAGTTTCTTCTCACTATCCGACATCCCTTTGTACTTGATCGTATCACATATCTCCATGAAGTTATTAAGGTGGGCATTTGGGTCTTCTCGATCACTCGATCCTTCGAAAGAAGACTCATTTAACAACTTTAAAAGATTCGTATTAAGCTCAAACATTTAAGCATCAATCGGAGATCTTTCTATTCCATCATATTGCTCATTAACTCGTGGCTAAAAATATTCTCGCAGCAATTGTTCATGGTTTTGAGGTGGGTTTATGATTTGTGGTCTTTGGTGTTGAGGTGGTGGTGGATATGGATAGTATGGGTAATTATGTGGTGGTGGTGGGTAGTATGGTTGGTTCATTGGATAATTAGGGTAGTTAGGATATTGAGGGTGGTAGTACGGTTGATTTGGTGGTGGATATTGTGGGTATTGGTGTGATATAGGTTGTGGTTGGAGTGGAACCTCCCTTTGAGCTAGATTCTCCTCTCCTTGATGACCGAAATATGCCACTGAGAGACTCTACTGAGGCAAAGATGGGCTGTCAAGAACGTAGAGGAGGTAGGATGGGTAGTTGGTCAGATCTAGTATGCATCATACATGGACCGTCGTTGGAGTCGGCGGTTCCCCCAAGGTCCCTCATCAGAGATCCCTGGGGAAGAGGATCAAGTCGGCCCTTGCGAACAGCTTGATGCACTATCTCCCTTCAACCCTTTGAGCGAAATGCGGCAAAAGAAAAATAAGGAAAATCCATGGACCGACCCCATCATCTCCACCCCGTAGGAACTACGAGATCACCCCAAGGGCGCCTTCGGCATCCAGGGGTCACAGACCGACCATAGAACCCTGTTCAATAAGTGGAACGCATTAGCAGTCCGTTCTTAGGTTGGGCAGTAAGGGTCGGAGAAGGGCAATCACTCATTCTTAAAACTAGCGTTCTTAAGATCAAAGAGTCGGGCGAAAAATGGGGGCTCCCCGTTCCAGGTTCTCCTGTAGCTGGAACCTCCGGAATCAGAAGAATCCTGAGTTAGAATGGGATTCCAACTCAGCACCCTTTGAGTGAGATTTTGAGAAGAGTTGCTCTTTGGAGAGCAAAGTACGATGAAAGTTGTAAGCTGTGTTCGGAGGGGGTTATTGTCTATCGTTGGCCTCTATGGTAGAATCAGTTGGGGGCATGAGAGACGGTGGTTTACCCTGCGGCGGATGTCAGCGGATCGAGTCCGCTTATCTCCAACTCATGAACTTAGCCGGTACAAAGCTATATGATAGCACAAGTAGATGCGAGATCTATAAATTTCCTTCAATTTTCTTTTCATGGTTGTATAGACAGTTTTTTGTTTGAACTCCCCCCCCCCCTTTTTCATTTTCAGGAATTGGTTAATCGCCCAGTAACAAATAAGAGTAGTATATCCTATTCGATAAAAGAAAGCGGAGAAAGAATGAAATAATTGGGATCAATAGTTGTAATGAATTGTTGGATTGAATCTTAATCCAAGTCTTGATCGAGCTACAAGGAGGATACTTTATTTGAAAATATCGAACAAAAATGAATATTCCCTAAAAATTGCATTCACAAATAATAATTCAAGAAAAGTTTCATTTGTGAATGAAGTTACACGCTCCAGTTCGTATTATTAGTTTATGCTCAACGACTCGTTTGATAAGAATCACGAGGTGGCTAGATGTTAGAAATGATTAAGCAGTTTCATTTTATATGTCTGTCCCTTTCTCCTCATTCGTGCTATCTATAATGATAGATGAATAAAAAACATTCAATTGAACTTATTCTTTCACTGGGTCTTTTTGGATATCTTCCAATTTTGAAAAAAAAACGGAACCTTAGGTAAATGCTTTAGAAACATATGTATAAAAATAACATATTTCATTTAGCCCGTTCATGCTTACTTTAACTAGTTATTTCGGTTTTCTACTAGCAGCTTTAACTATAACTTCAGCTCTCTTTATTGATCTGAGCAAGATACGACTTATTTAAAATTTCTATTTGAAAAAAATAATTCAGAAAGTAAATCCTTCTTCGAAATTCCATCTATTCTAGAGTTAGTTACCATGTTAATTGTCCATTTTTGGTCATTTAGCTTCGCGTCAATTCGGATTAATATTTAGGTATAGATATTACCTCCTTTTTTCTCCATTTCAAAAAATCGGAATGATTGAAGTTTTTCTATTTGGAATCGTGTTAGGTCTAATTCCTATTACTTTGGTTGGGTTATTCGTAACTGCATATTTACAATACAAGCGTGGTGATCAGTTGGACCTTTGATTAATTAACATTTATTTGTTTGATTGGCCTCTTCATTTATTTAATCCACAGGAGGTCAAATTAGAATTGCTGTCCAAGTGACTGCTAAATCGATTTCAGTCTAATTCGACCCATGAAGAAAAAATCATGCTCTGTAGGATTTGAACCTACGACATCGGGTTTTGGAGACTCGCATTCTACCGAACTGAACTAAGAGTGCTTTCTTACAAGAATTGAAAAGAATGTAAACAAAAAAAACAAGGATTCTTTTTTAACACTTTTATATGCATATATTCTGTAGTTTCAAAAAAATGAATGATTCTGTGCAATTTGAATCGATCTCGATTGATTCCTCGTTACTGCTCAAAGAAGTAGTAATAGGTAGGGATGACAGGATTTGAACTTGTGACATTTTGTGCCCAAAACAAACGCACTACCAAGCTGCGCCACATCCCTTCAATTGTCCTACAGTATCATTGTAGAGAATTCCTGTTTTGTTTTCCACACCCCTATTTCTTGCATTGAGAAACATAAATTTTCTATCCATTTCGTCTTTTTTGTCTCATTTAACATATAATAAGAAGGGGAAAGTCTTATAGAGTGTTTTAGATTTCAATTGGAATTGAGGATTCCGTGTACAACTATAAGTGGCCCTTAACTACATTTGCATCTGATCATATATGCATTATCTTTTTATCTATTACAATAAATAAAAAATGGAGGTTTTTCAATGCGAGATCTAATAACATATCTCTCCGTGGCTCCAGTACTAAGTACGCTATGTGATTAGGGTCATAATTGCATCTTTTTGCATCCATTTCTATATGGTTTTGATGTTCTTATGTTCATATTTGACCCTAATTTGGTATACTTTGGGCTATTAACCCTTTGGTGGCAAGAAAATGTGCTTTGTAGGTAAAAACGAGCAAAAATGAGCAATTCCCGACTATTGGATAAGAGATGATGGAATCCGAGCTCATAGGGATGTTTCTAATACTCAATTGAAGACCCTAGGAGGCCTAGATGAGTCGTGGGACCGAATATGCAAAAGTCAAAATTGGACATCACAAGTTACACTACGACCGAACGCCGGCTTAAGGGCGACCGAGCTACAGGCCTTCAGCATCCGACCGAAATCACTCTGGATGGCTAAATCTTGGGCGCTCGGTCAGCAGTTCATGGGCGCTCGGTCAGCACACTGGTTCAGCGTCCGAGCGCAGTCCGGATTTTCACATTTTCGGGGGTATTCTCGTCTTTTTATGCGTTTAATGAAGGGCATATTGGACCAAGCATTGTGGGCACTATAAATACTCAAGGATCAGATTCTCAAAGGCATCATCTTCATTAGTTAGATCATTAGGTAGTTTTAGAGAGAGAGAATAGAAGTTATTAGAGGGTTCTTAGTTAGATTTCATACTTCTCTCTACAATTACTTTTGATCCATCCATTGGATCTTTAATCCGTTTTCTCCATTAGATAAGTCTCGTTATTAGCTACAATTCTATGGTTTGTTTTATGATTTTGAGCTCCGGATTAGGAGATAGCATTTCAAGGTTTGATGATTATATTTCAATTTCATCTACATTTGGTAAGTTCTCTTGAATTCTATTACTTTACTTCATAATCATGTTGTTTAGAATGTTAATTGTTGTTTTTCATTACGAATTAGCCATGGGCTAATTCCTTGTTGCATGGTTGTATGAATACTATGGTGAATTTAGTTCTTGTTAATCCTATGCATGAATTAGTGATCTTGTTGAATTAGTTCTCTTATTAATGACTTGTATGAATGCTTGGGATGTTTAGTTGGAATGTATGGCTTATATGTTTTAGCAATGAAATGAGAATTGAGCTAAAAGAACTTTATTCATACCAAGTGTTTGATGTTTGGCTTGTATGACCAATGAGAATTGCATATTAGCCTAAGACCCCTTAATTTGAGTGTTAGGAGTTGTAGAGAGATCTAGACACCTAATAGAGCCTTACCTTGTGTTGTAGAGAGATCTAGACACTAGTTGGCTTAATTAATACACTTAGAGATCTTTTGCATGCTAGGATGAATAGGATTCTAGAGGAACCATAATAGCATTACTTCAATGTACACTTCACACTTGCTCACTTCTTTGAGGTTATAGTTAGGATTTACTTTGCTTTGCCATAGTAGATAGAATCCTTGATGGTTTTCTTGCTTTCCTAGCTATTAGCCTTTTGTAGACATTCAATGCTTGCTTGATATCACATCATTTCCCTGTGTTCGATATTTAACTTGGTTAACTTGCCACGACAACAACGACCACGTTCACTTGCGTGGAAATCATCACGATTTTGGAAAACAAGTTTTTGGTGCCGTTGCCGGGGAAATGGAGGATGGAGGATACTTTGACATTGATTTTGAAGAAGTTGGACAATTTTGAAGTGGAGTTTAGAAAGATGAATAGTGAAACAAACAAGAGAGTTGATGACTTGTATACTTCACAAGCAAGTCAAATCAAGAGCTTGGAATATCAACTCGGGTAAATTGCTTCGTCTTTGAGTCCACAAATCAACAAGGGTAAGTTTCCTTCAACTACCGAAACTAATCCAAGAGAGCATATTAATGCTATTTCTACTTATAATGAGTTGAAGAGTGAGGTGTTGAAAAGAAATGCTATGGAGAATTTTCATTTTGAATTGGTGGAGGAAGTTAAATGTATTAAGGGGAAAGAATATTTTGTGAAGGGTGATGAGAGAGTAATGGGGGTAGTTGAGAGAATGGAGAAAAAGGATAGGAAAGTTGAAGTGGTAGAAGAACTAGGGGGTGAGGAAAGAAAGGTGGAAGAAGGGAAAGTGGAAAGAGATGTGAAGGTGGAAATTTCGAAAGGAGTGAAAGATAAGCTCGATGATAGATTTAAGAAGTTCTTTGAGATTTTCACAAAGCTATATTCAAAGATGCCTTTTCTAGAAGCTATTGAGGAATTGCCAAATTATACAAGGTTTTTTAGGGATGTTATGGCAAGAAAGATGAAATTCAATCAACCGGAAATGGTCAAGCTTACTCATGGGAGTAGTGAGTTGATACGAAAACATATACCTCAAAAGCTTAGAGATCCTGGGAGTTTCATTTTGACCTGCCACATCAAAGGAAGTAAGAAGATGAAGGCCTTGTGTGATTTAGGTGCAAGTGTGAATATGATGCCACTCTCTATTGCTAAAAAGTTGGGCTTACACGAGTTGAGGCCAACAACAATAAATGTGCAATTGGCCGATGGTTCTAAAGTGAAGCCTAGAGGGGTGATAGAAGATGTGGTTGTTCATGTGGGGAAGTTCATTTATCCCGTTGATTTTGTTGTGCTTGATATTGAGGAAGATGTTAGAAATTCTATCATTTTTGGGAGACCTTTTCTTTCTACGTCGGATGCCTTGATTAATATCAAGCGAGGAGAGGTTACTCTAGGAATGAATGGTGAAAAAGCTACTTTTTCAATCCATGACAATTCCGAGAGTTCCCCAAAGAAGATTGAAGGAGAATTGAACAAAGTAATACTAGATGGGATGGAAAGTGATGAAAAGGTAAAAGACAACATTCTTGATCTTAAGAGTGAATTTTGTGTTGATGACCCTTTTGAAAAGAGAAAAAAAGTGAATGAAGATAAGGGGGTAACGCAAGTGGTGAAGAAAGTGGTAAAGAAGGGATATTTTTGGAGAAGGAAATTGAGTGATGTAAGTCACTCAACCCTTATTGATTTTGATGTCACTTGAGCTTTATAGCGTCTTGCTAGGGGACGTTAAATCCAAGCGCTAGGTGGGAGGCAACCCACCCTTATATCCTTTTTCGTATCCTTTATCGTTTGTGTTGTTTTGGTTTTGCTTTTTGATTTTGGGAAGCATGAATGCCATTTTTAGCTCATGATTTTGTACTTTGATTGCTCTTTGTGGATTTTGTGCTATTATGTGCAAGAATAGATTTGAGGAGCATATTTTGCTTAAGGTTTTGAGATATTCTTTGTTTAGGAGTTGAAATGTAGTGTGCATGGTTTATTGAGCTTGAGTTTCTTGATTAATCACTCTTTCCAAACTTTATTAGGATTCTTGATCCGAAAAAGTTTGGGGGTGTGATTCGTGATTAATTTTTTGATTAATTGCTCATTTTCATGATTAATTTGATGATATTCAATGACCATTAATGTTTTATGAGGAGTTTTAAGTTGTGTTTTGTAGGAAAATGGAAGAAAATGACGTGAAAAAGGTGTAAAGAGATGAAAATTCGAAGTGTTGCAAAAAGGCTAGGATTCGTGCACCCACAGGCCAAGATTCGTGCACCCAGCAGCTTCGTGTCGTGCGGTGGCTCACTGGTTTGGGCAACAATGATTCACACGAGTGATCGCATGAGTCCGGTTCGTGTGGTCATAGGCACCGACTCGTGTGATGCCTTGCTAAATCCAAATTTGACGACCTTTTGGTCCAACTTTGACCACACTTCTCTAGGTTTGTCCACTCACTCTTTGTCCTCATTTCCCACTTATTCCACACACAAACACACACTTCTCTCTTCACTCTTGCACTCCATATTCTCTCAAAACCAAGAAGAAGAAAGTTGGAGAAAATTTCCATATCTCAATCTCTACATTTCTTTTCATCAATTCCTTCCAAAGGTATATTCTTCTAACTCTCCTCATTCTATTTCTTGCAATTTTATTGGAATTCCATGGTAGCATTGTCTAGAATGAGAAATTCAATATTTAGGGATTCTTGAGCTTAAATTGGGGATTTTTTTATTCTAGCTTAATTTTGAGCAATTGATGATGAAAAAATGCTACATTGTTGATGGGTAATCCATGGGGAACCCAATTGCATGCTAATTTTGTGAATTTTGGACTTAATTGAGGATTGAATTTTTGAGTGTAGGCATAGTGATGAATTTTTGGGAATTTTATGCTAAAATTGAATTGTCATGATATTGTTGTGCTATTTGTCAATGGGTATGAGTATATTGATGCTAGGTTGAGTTAATGATGTTGATTCACCTATGATTTTTGCTTATTTGAGGTTTCCTTGATATATGACATTGGCATGACTATAAGTTGCATGATTCCCTTGATTCTAGAATTAGACCCATTATGTTCAATCTATTCTACTTAGTGAATGTAGTTGATAATGAATTGAGTTTATTGTTCTTCCTTTGCTCATGTATCGAATTCTTCTAGGAAGTGTGATGATTGAGCTTATTTTTCATATATCATGCTTTGAGCTTATTTTTTGTAGGATATGTCTAATAGAGGCAAAGGTAAGAGCAAAGCTTCGAGCTCAAGACCTAAGAAAGGATGGAATGATTCAATATGGGAAGAAGAGTGTCCAAAAGAGTGTGGAGAATCACCTACCCACTATGGATTGTTCTTTGAGAAGAAAAGGAGCTACTTTATGAAATTTGCTCAAGTTTGTGGTATTGATTTCCAAGATGGGAGATATTATGATAAGAGTTCCTTAGAAGAGTGTAACTTTGGAAATGATATTGAAGATTTGTTTGCTAATATCGGATGGAGCGGATTGCTTAATCTTCAACATTTCGACTCATGCAAGGAATTAAACATTGAATTCTTGAGCACACTTGAAGTGAGAGAGGTGGATGGAGTTTCGATTCGAGCAAAATTTCAGATAAAGAATGAGAGCTATGTCATGACAACAAATCAAATCAATGAGATTTTTTGGTGTGAAGAAAATGTTGAGAAAGGAAATTTCTATGTATGGGAAAAGTTTTCTAGAGCTTAAGAAATATGGAGAAGGATTAGTGATGATGAGAACTTCAATCCTCAATTTTCTAAGTCCTCTAGTCTTGTTAATCCTATATTGTATTGTGCTCACCAGATCATAGCAAACACTGTCTTTACTAGAATCGAGCCGAACAGGGTGAGAAGTGATGACTTGTATATCTTGCATTCGATGCTCACTTCTAAAAAGGCGGACTTCGGGGCCTATCTTTTAAAGAATCTTAGTCAACAAAATGTGCGGATTAGTTATGCTTATGGAGGAATAATTGCACTTATTGCTCAAATGGTTAGTTCTTCACCCGAAAGGGAAGGTGCAATGGGCGCATTGATTGATGTGATACATTTGATAAGGTCGAAGAAGCTTAAGAGGAAGTTGAAGGTTGTTTGTGTTGTAGGGTGGAATATTCATGACCTCTTTCCCTTACTTGAGTATGAGCTAATCACCATCAAGAAGAGTGATAACTTGAAGCTCGATATACCCGAACACATTCACTTGAAGGAACAATTTCACCAAAGGTTGAACAAAAGAGCAAGGGGTGCTTCAAGTTCTCAAGCACAAGAAGAAGAACAAGTTGAGGAGGAAGAGCCTATGCAAGAGGAAAACCCTTTTGAGCAAGAAGGATTTCGTGTGTTTGAAGGGTTGACGTTTAATGAATGGGGATATGAAGTTCAATCCTTGAGGATTGATGTGGGTGAACTTAAGAATGAGTATTCTTGTCTTCGTTCTGATGTCACGAGGCACACTGACAATTATCATTCCCTCAACACTACTGTGGATTCCGTAAATAGGACCGTGAACACCATGAGCAATAACATGAACACCATGGGAACAAACATTGAGGAGATTCTGGAGGCACAACGAGCTATGATGCAGTGGCATATTTGTGAAGGGCATTTCACTTACCCACCGATGGACCCCCCTTCGTGAAGTGACGATTTATATCTAACTTCATAAGGATGGTTAATTCATTTTCTTCTCCTTATCATGACTTCTATCCCGTATTTTTAGGATTTGAATTTTAGGTTGTAATGGTAATACTTGATGATGGTGGTACTTCTTCATAGGTAGCTTAGATCTCTTGGTATTTGTTCTTGTGATGGATTATTGATGAATTTGATCTTAGGATTTATGATGCTTTTATTGATTGTGCTTAATTCTTGTGCATTGGTTGATATTGTCTCCACTTCTTTGCCAAACTTTTTAGACTTATGGTCCAAAAAAGTTTGGGGGTGTGATCGTTTTGCCATTCTATTTGCAATGCTATTCTTATATTGATTTTTAGTGCTTTTATGATGTTTTGACCATATGCTTAGGATTAGGCTTGTTTTGCTTGTTGATTTTTGCCAATATTGTTGTTTGCTTTGAGTAGTGAATGCATGAGATATGTTTATTATTTTGTGGATGAGTTGAAAGTTCATGTTGGATGTGGTGGAGTTATGGTTTGATTCTTATCTTGTCTTTTGTGCTATGGATTTGATGATACTTGAGATTTTGATGATATGAGCATTTTTTATATGAGATGAGTCATGATCACCCTATACCCGTGAGGTTTTGAGCCATTTATGCCCGTTTCAATCTTGAACGGATGATATTTCTTTGATGTGAGTTCCACACATGTGCATTATACTCTAGAACTTGGTTTTAGTCTTGTTTAAGGCTACATTAGACATTGATTTCACATGATATGATTTGAGGCCATCTTTGATCTATATTGAGCTACTTTGCACTATGAGCCTACCTTGATATTATTATCCATTGCTTACTATTTTGTGCCTTTAGACCTTTCCTTTGGCTAACCTCACTTTAAGTCATTTTCCTTCCTTTTTGGAACTCTCTTGTCCCTATGATTAGTAGAGTGAAAAGAAGGAAGGAAGATTGGTGATATGTTGAAGAACATGGTGGCCTAAAGTGGAAGATATGAAATTTTTTATGCATGGATTGAAATTTTTGAAAAAAAGGCAAGTGCTAGCAAAGCATGAGAAAAAGTTGACTTTTGTTGAAAATATGGTCAAGTTGACCTTTGTTGTGAGTTTGGCTAAAAGTTGCAAAGAAGGGAAGAATGATCTTGAAAGTGCGATTTTGAAGAGCATGAAGAATGTGCACAATTGCATGAAGATGTGAATGACTATTACTTGATTCCTTCTATGCTTTACTAATCATACTTAGTCACTCTAATCCATATCTATCCTTCTCTACCAAAGAGCCAACATTACAACCTTATGAAAGTCCTCATTGATGTGTGAATGATTTGTCATTTTAAGTGGTGGAGAATTTGAGACTTGAGCCAAGCTTATGGTAGTATTTGTATCATTGTGTGAAGATTGAGAGAACCTCAAACACTTGAGAGATGAGCTATACACATCTATGTGAGGATCATGAATTGTTGATTTGACAATTTGTTCATTGAGTCAATTTTGATTGTTGATTTGATGTAATTGCATTTTAGACTTGTTTGATATTGAGCTATGATTCTATGGCATTTGATCTTGTGCTTGATGCTTCGTACATATAATTATTCCCCTATCTTATCGCTTCGTTGCTCGAGGCCGAGCAACAATCTAGTTTGGGGGTGTGATTAGGGTCATAATTGCATGTTTTTGCATCCATTTCTATATGGTTTTGATGTTCTTATGTTCATATTTGACCCTAATATGGTATAAATTGTGCTATTAACCCTTTTTGGCTAGAAAGTTGTGTTTATAGGTGAAAACGAGCAAAACGAGAAAGAAACGAGCAAGTTTGAGAAAAGTCCAGAAATTGTGAGTTGATCCAATGGAGACAAATGATATACCATATCGAAGAGTTCAAAGAGAGGGTCGCAACGCAAAAAGAATCGAGTCAATCGAAGCTCTAGAACTCAAGATATGAAGAAAACGAGGAAGTCTAGGATCGATCGGACAAGTCGAGGCCGAGCTCGAGCGCAGCCAGGCCAGACTCGTGTGACCATGAGCCTGCACTCGTGCGATAGTGCTCTGGTTCGGGCGATGAAGGCTCGTACGAGTGATCACACGAGCTTGCACTCGTGCGATGGTTCTCTGGTTCGGGCGAGATCAAGCCACACGAGTGCTCACACGAGCCAGACTCGTGTGGTCATAGGCATGGACTCGTGCGACGGTTCAGAAAGACACAATTTCGGGGGTAGTTTCGTCTTTTCATGCGTTTAATGAAGGGCATTTTGGACCAAGCATTGTGGGCACTATAATACTCCAAGGATCAGATTTTCAAGGGGATCCAAGTCACATTAGTTCATAATCATAGTGAGATTCTTAGATTAGAGAGAGAGAGAGGTAGTTACTTGTGGGTTTCTTAAGATTTCTTCTCACAAATTCTTAGATAACTTTTGATCTACCGCTTTGATCGTTGATCAGTTAATTCCTGCATTCTCGTCTGGTCTAAGGGTACATTCTCACCGATTGAATTTCAATTTCCATTGTCGGATTGCTAGTTAGCATTTTAGAGGTAAATTGTATCTTTCCAATTTTCATTGAAATAGGTAAATCTCTTTACATTTCTTGCTTAATGATGATTGTTCCTAGCTTAATTGTTCTCATGTTTACTCAATTAGCCATGAGCTAATTCTTTTATGTGTTAGTGTATGATTCTTATGGTGTAGTGTAGTGATATGTTGATCTTTTGAATGCTTTGAGTTGTTGTATGATCAATTCTCTACATTGATGGATTGTATGAATGCTTGCATGTGTAGATGATAATTAGGGCCATTAGGGAGTTAGTCTCTTGCGAAAGTAGAGCTATTTTCCTAAACTTTCTAGTATTAAGGCCAATGCATATCAAGTGTTTGATTAAATTCCTAAGATAGTGAGAATTATCTATAGTGAATTAGATGAACAATTAGAGGCTTTAATATGTTATTAGGGAAACCTTTTGCATGTTGGAGTGGCTTGCCATTGATTATACACAATCTCATTGCATGATAAAGTGATACTTCACTCCATGAAACATAGGATAGTACACTAGCACATATCCCTCACATTTGCTCACTTTTCAACCCAAGGTGATAGGTAGTTTACTTCTTTGACGCATTAGTAGACGATAGATACCTTTCCCCTTTATTGCTTTGTTAGCTAGCCAATTGAAACAACGAATTTTCCTTACAAGTCCCCGTCTCCTTTGGGTTCGATATATATTAAAACTTGGTCAAGCTTACCACGCTAATAGCGAACACGTACACTTGCGTGAAGACTCATTTTCACCGAACAAGTTTTGGGTGCCGTTGCCGGGGAAACGATCTCTTTGTTGAGTGAGTTGTTGATTGTTTACTTGAATGTTTTGAATATTGTTGGTTTGTATTGTTTGTTTTTTTGAGCATCCTTGAGACCCGGCAACACAAAAACAAGTTTTTGGCGCCGTTGCCGGGGAAACGATCACTTTGTTAGGCTTGTATTGATGTTTACTTTGTTTTGCTTTGTTTCTTTATTTTCTTGACTATTCTTGGTGAGTGTTGATACTTGCTTATTTTTGTAGGAGTGAACTTATTGAAGATGGGCGAATACAACCATTACTCGTATTCTCCACAATACACATATCCTCCTAATTCCTACATATATCAACCTTACCCATATGTGTATCAACATCACCCATATCAACCTCCACCTCAACAATCCTACCACCATCCATACCATTATCCCTATCCTTATTCTTCTCCCTATCCAAGTTCATACTTATATCCTTCTCCTCCTTCCATTTATAAGGAAGAAGAAGTAGAAAAAGAAAAGAAAGAAGAAGATCAACCAAAAGAAGACGTATATGATCAAATTGATCGATTTCTTGAAGAGAATAAAGATTTGAATGATGAAGACTTCAAGATAATCTTGCACTATAATGATAAAGGATCTTATGATCCTTCTTCTTTCACCATTCATTCTATATCTTTTGAAAAAGAAATTTTTGACTCTACTTCTTGTGTTAAAATTGATAGGATTCAAGTAGAAGACGACGGAGAAAAACAATGGGAGGATGAGAAAGAGGACCAAATTGTGGTGAAAAGGATAGAGGTCATTCAACTCATTAAAAAAGAGGAAGATGAATGTCCACCTATGGACATGAGCTTCATGGAGGAAGAACAACAAAATGAAGTGGAAGATGACCTTTAAGGAGAAATGAGCATTTCTAATCCCTTAAACTCTTCCACTTATGCTTACATTGATAATGTTGTTCATATTGATTTCGTCTTGCCTCTTGATATATTTGATTCAAAGGTTGAATTAAGAATCCTCTTGAACAATTTTGATGGTAGGAAATGGGGGTGGATTAGGTTGAGAAGAGATGAGGAGAAAATAGTTTGTGCTTACATGTTCAAATTGAAAAGGAAAGTAGGTGTTTGGGGAAGCAATCCTACATGTTTTCTTGATTTTGAAACTTTGAGATTAGAGTTAGATGGGGAGGATGCCAAATATCCATGGCCATTTAGCTAACATTGGTGTCGTCCGGCTAGGGGACGTTAAATCCAAGCGCTAGATGGGAGGCAACCCATCCAAAAAGTTCTTGTTTAAATTCGTAGTTTAGAAATGTGTTTGATTTGATTTTGGATTAGGAAGTAAGTTGTGATATTTTCACTCTTGATTTTTACTTGTGCTAAATTGGTAGTTTGGGGAAGTTTATATTGAGATGGTAGGATAGGTGTGGGATATTGTTGTGCTTACTAGTATGTGGAAGTGTGATTAATTGCTTAGCAAATGCCATATTCATCATTCTTTTCCAAACTTTTAGGATTTATAATCCGAAAAAGTTTGGGGGGGTGTGATCATTCTTCATATTGGCTATTTGATATTGATTGATGATGTTTGTGATGGTTAAAAATAGTTTGAATGGGTGTAGGTAATTTAATTTCGAAATTGAGAAAAAATTGCTCCGACCGAGCGCCGGTCCACTGGCGACCGAGCGCCGGCTCACTGGAGTCCGAGCCATTTGCTTCGACTCTGTTTTTTAATTTGCGCTCGGTCACGACACTTGGCCCACATCCGAGCGCCACTGAGCCAGCGTCCGAGCGCCGTTGAGCTGGAGACCGAGCACCTGGGTAAGGTATGTCGGGTGCGATTTCCAAGGTGAGCATCTTTGACTCGTTTTGACCGCACTTTTTTCCTACACCATTGTACACCATATTCCACACACAAACACACATATTTTACACCACATTCTTGCACACACACTCTTCCAAAACCACATGAGAAGAGGAGAGGAATTCTTGGACTTCAAGCTCTACATTTCTACTCTTCACTTCCTTCAATAGGTATGTTTTCTATACTCCCTTCTTACTCATGCTTGCATACTTTCTTCCTTTTCCTCATGTTAGTTAGTGTGCTTTATTTGGTTTGTATTGATGGATTGATCTTGGATTTCTCGATGATGATATTGAGTATTTATTTTGTCTTGAGCATTGCATGATCTTTTCTCCACTCTTTGCCAAACTTTTTAGACCCTTGGTCCAAAAAAAGTTTGGGGGGGTGTTCATTTCACAAATCTCATTGCAATGCTATGTTTAGGATGATTCTAGTGCTTCTATGATGTTTTTAGATCATGTGCTTATATGAATGCTTTGTTTTGTTTGTTGATTTTTGCCATATTGTTGCTAGTTGAGAGTAGTGTGGCATGAGATATGCTTATGGTTGTGTGGATGATGTAGATAGTGCATAGTTAAGTTTAGTGTGTATATTGCTTAATTCATTTTTGTCTATAGTGTAGTTGATTCTTTGATTCTTGATACATTATTGATGTGTACATGTTTGATATGATATGAGTCATGATCACCTTGACCCGTGAGGTTTGAGCCTATTTTGCCCGTTTCAATCTTAAACGGATAACATTTCTTGATGTGAGATCCACATGGTGAATTTCCATTCTAGAACTTGATTTGAGTCTTGTTTGAGATCACATTTTGTAATGAGTTGTCAAAAATGATTTGAGGCCATCTTTAATTTTATATGAGTCACTTAGCCATTTTATCCTTGCCATGACATTGATTCCATAGTTAGCCATTTTGTGCCTTTGACCTTTTTCTTTGGCAACCTATGATTGTAGTTTGATTATCCTTCATTTTGAGCCTTATTTTCCCAATTACTAGTGGAGCTTATATGAGGATAAGAGGGTTACATGTACTTTGAAAGCAAGCTTGGTGGATAAGATGGTGTAGAAAAGTGAAAGAAACAAAAGATGAAGATGTGAAAAAAAAGAAAGTGGAAGTTGTGTTGAATAAAAAGATGTGAAGAAGAGCTTATGTTCCTAATGTTTTGGTGATGTGATAAAAAATTGCAAAAGAAAGGAAGTGGAAAAATTCTTGAAAGGAAGAAGTGTGAAGAAAAATGTTAAGTGGTTGAAATGGTGTTGCAACTTGATCACTTGCAACCTATCTTTGGAAGAGTAGAGTATTGACCTCTTGCTCCACTAGTATGATAGTCACTTCTATCCAAAAATATCCCACCCTTACCAAAGAGCCAACAATACAACCAAATAAAAAGTCATCTTTGATTTGATGATGAATTACTTGTCAAGTGGTGGAAAATTTGAGACTTTTATCAAGCTTATGGTAGTGGATGTACTATGTGTGATGTTGAGTGAACCTCATACACTTGAGAGCTTGAGTGATACACTATCTAGTGAGGATTTTGACTCATTGATTTGATCTTGTGTGCACTGATGTTATGTAAATGGTTGATGAGATGATACTACATTGATAGATTGCATGATATTAGGTGATGTATATATGGCATTTGATTGTGTGTTTGATGCTTCATCGATACAATTATTCCCCTATCTTATCGCTTCGTTACTCGAAGACGAGCAACAATCTAGTTTGGGGGTATGATTAGGGTCATAATTGTATCTTTTTGCATCCATTTCTATATTTGACAAGCAACAATATATGGTTTTGATGTGCTTATGTTCATATTTGACCCTAATTGGCAAGAAAATGTGCTTTGTAGGTAAAAACGAGCAAAAATGAGGAATTCCCGACTATTGGATAAGAGATGATGGAATCCGAGCTCATAGGGATGTTTCTAATACTCAATTGAAGACCCTAGGAGGCCTTGATGAGTCGTGGGACCGAATATGCAAAAGTCGAAATCGGACGTCACAAGTTACACTACGACCGAGCGCCGGCTTAAGGGCGACCGAGCCACAGCCCTTTAGCGTCCGAGCAAAATCACTCTGGACGGCTAAATCTTGGGCGCTTGGTCAGCAGTTCATGGGCGCTCGGTCAGCACACTGGTTCAGCATCCGAGCGCAGCCCTTCTAGCGACCGAGTGCGAGTCTGGATTTTCACATTTTCGGGGGTATTCTCGTCTTTTTACGCGTTTAGTGAAGGGCATATTGGACCAAGCATTGTGGGCACTATAAATACTCAAGGATCAGATTCTCAAAGGCATCATTTTCATTAGTTAGATCATTAGGTAGTTTTAGAGAGAGAGATTAGAAGTTATTAGTGGGTTCTTAGTTAGATTTCATACTTCTCTCTACAATTACTTTTGATCCGTCCATTAGATCTTTAATCCGTTTTCTCCATTAGATTAGTCTCGTTATTAGCTACAATTCTACGGTTCATTTTATGATTTTGAGCTCCAGATTAGAAGATAGCATTTCAAGGTTTGATGATTGTATTTCAATTTCATCTACATTTGGTAAGTTCTCTTGAATTCTATTGCTTTACTTCATAATCATGTTGTTTAGAATGTTAATTGTTGTTTTTCATTACCAATTAGCCATGAGCTAATTCCTTGTTGCATGGTTGTATGAATACTATGGTGAATTTAGTTCTTGTTAATCCTATGCATGAATTAGTGATCTAGTTGAATTAGTTCTCTTATTAATGACTTGTATGAATGCATGGGATGTTTAGTTGGAATGTATGGCTTATATGTTTTAGCAATGAAATGAGAATTGAGCTATAAGAACTTTATGCATACCAAGTGTTTGATGTTTGGCTTGTATGACCAATGAGAATTGCATATTAGCCTAAGACCCCTTAATTTGAGTGTTAGGAGTTGTAGAGAGATCTAGACACCTAATAGAGCCTTACCTTGTGTTGTAGAGAGATCTAGACACTATTTGGCTTGATTAATACACTAAGAGATCTTTTACATGCTAGGATGAATAGGATTCTAGAGGAACCATAGTAGAATTACTTCCATGTACACTTCACACTTGCTCACTTCTTTGAGGTGATAGTTACGATTTACTTTGCTTTGCCATAGTAGATAGAATCCTTGATGGTTTTCTTGCTTTCCTAGCTATTAGCCTTTTGTAGACATTCAATGCTTGCTTGATATCATATCGTTTCCCTGTGTTCGATATTTAACTTGGTTAACTTGCCACGACAACAACGACCACGTTCACTTGCGTGGAAATCATCACTATTTTGGCAAACACTATGGTTCGGGGCTTTAGCGGGTATATTGATAGAGATTAATCTTTTTTTCCCGGATGCGCTGACATTTCCCTTTTTTCATTTTAGTTATTGACATGGGAAAGAATGAAGAAGAATAGAGAAACAATTTAAAATATGTGACTAACCCCCCCCCCCCCCTCCTGCCCACTTCTTTTCTCTTTTTTCCCATTTTCTAACTAAGGGACGAAAGAGAAAGAAGAAAGTGGATTCAACGCCTGCGAAACTCGGGTTCTAATTTGAATTAAATCAATATTAATAATAAATAATAGAGCCACGTGAGGTAGAGTAGGAAAATTGGGGTCTAGGGCAAGAATACAAGATCTTTAACTGATATCCTTCAGGTTTAAATAGAGTTTCTAAATCATTGTCTTACTTATTATTCTTTACTATGGCTTTGCTCTGATTTATCATTACTTTATTCATTTTGATCTTTTAGAGTTGAATTTCAAATTAGTAACTTCTATTTTTTCCTTCCTTTCGTTTTCTTCATTTCGAATCAAAATGGAAGAGTTGAACAAATAAAAAAGGAGGTTCATGGCTAAGAGGAAAGATGCGCGGGTCACGGTGATTTTGGAATGTACCGGTTGTATCCAAAACGGTGTTAAGAAGGTATCAACGGGAATTTCCAGATATATTACTCAAAAAACCGGCACAATATGCCGAATCGAATAGAATTAAGAAAATTATGTCTCTATTGTTACAAACATACGATTCATGTGGAAATGAAGAAATAGATCGAACCAAGTATGGCTTATCCTTGAAAGGGGAAAAATGCCATTATATAGAACATATTGAAATAGAAGATATTTCATTTAAATAAAAAAATGGAGTTAAAAAAATGGCAATTAAGAAATAAACTAAACAAAAAAACAATGGATAAATCCAAGCGATCTTTTCGTAGGCGTTTGCCCCCGATTCAATCGGGGGATCAAATTGATTAAAGAAACATGAGTTTAATTGGTCGATTTATCAGTGAACAAGGAAAAATATTATCTAGGCGACTGAATAGATTGACCTTGAAACAACAACGATTAATTACTATTGCTATAAAACAAGCTCGCATTTTATCTTTGTTACCTTTTCTCAATAATAAGAAACAATTTGAAAGAATCGAGTCGACCACCAGAACGACTGGTCTTAGAACCAGAAATAAATAGGCTTATTCCTTTTCTTTTAGAACTCAAACGGGGATTAGTATTTTGTTTGACAAATTGGAGAATCCAGATTTTTTTTATGGTGTCGTAAGAAAAAAAAGGGGCCGGAAAATAAGATTTTTTTTATTGAACGTGTTCATTCATTTTGACTACTTTAGCATATTCTCTTATAGTCATTTTGACCCCACCTTCCCGGAGTTCATTCTCCGGGGAACTCCATTTAAATTATTCTGGTGTATTCTTTCCAATCTAATTTTTTTCTTATTTTGTTGGAAATCATATAAAGACAATTCCTATTTGATATAGCCATTTGGGCAAATATTTTATGATTATGGTTATCCACATCCATAAAACATTTGTCGTAACATAGATAATAAATAAATAGGAGTTAATATCATTCCAATTGCCATTACAAAAGTAATTGGAAGTTTTGTCATTAAAAGATATTTTGGACTAGTAATTAGTCCAAAAAAATTATTAATTCGGCAACAAAGCCACTCATGCCAGGTAATGCAAGGGAGGCCATCGAAAAGCTACTGAAAATCGTGAATATTTTTGGCATTGGAATACCTATTCTGCCCATTTCGTCAAGATAAACAAGACGTATTCTATCATAAGTTGTTCCGACCAAGAAAAAAAGCGTCGCACCAATAAATCCATGACAGATTATTTGTAAAAGGGCTCCGTTGAGTCCCATATCTGTGATAGAACCAATTCCTATAATTATGAAACCCATATGAGATACAGAGGAATAGGCTATTCATTTTTTTAAATTCCGTTGACCGAGAGATGTTGAAGCCGCATAGATTATTTGCATTGCGCCTACTACAATTAACCAAGGAGAAAATATAGAATGAGCATGAGGAAATAATTCCATATTGATCCGAACTAATTCATACGCTCCCATTTTTAATAAGATTCCGGCTAGAGGCATACAAGTACTATAATGTGCTTCTCCATGGGTATCGGGTAACCATATATGTAGGGGTATGATTGGTAATTTGACAGCAAAAGCAAGAAAAAATCCAATATAAAATAGTATTTCCAAGTTCACAGGATAAGACCGGTTTACTTCTATTAGTTCTATTTACTTTATTTGTTGGATCCCTAGGAATTCCTTTTACTAAAAAAAGAACAGATTTGGATCTATTATCCAAATGGTTAGCTCCGTCTATTAACCTTTTACATCAAAAGTCAAAGGATTCGGCAAGTTGGTATGCATTTTTTCAAGATGCCCTTTTTTCAGTTAGTATAGTTTATTGCGGAATATTTGTAGCGTCCTTTTTATATAAACCTATTTATTCATCTTTCAAAAATTTCTACTTAATAAATTTATTTATGAAGTTAGGTCCGAAAAGAAAACGTTTGGATAAAATTATAAACGCCCTATATGATTGGTCATATAACCGTGCTTATATCGATTCTTTTTATACAATATCCTTTAACAGGGGGTAAGGGAATTGGCCCAATTAACGAATTTTTTTGATAGACGAGTAATTGATGGAATTACGAATTGGGTTGGTGTCATGAGTTTTTTTTGGGAGAAGGGATCAAATATATAGGGGGCGGTCGTATTTCTTCTTATCTTTTATTATATTTTTCTTGTGTATCGATTTTTTTAATTATGAACTACCCCTTCATTGTTGCAACACCGCACAAAAAGAAAGAGTTTCCCTTGGACTACGAACGGGAAGGATGAAAGCGAGTCGGCATACTAATTCCTCATCTGTGAATCAGCCTTTCCCGTAGGTTATTTTCTCAACGAATAAAGAATTGTGGAAATGACGTCGTGATCTAATTTTAAAAAGTAAACGACAAGCCCAAGGCAACAAAATAGGAAAATTGTTATTTTTCCTATTTCAAAGATTAAACAAAAGGATTCGCAAATAAAAGTTCGAGTGCTACAACCAATCCATAAATTGTTAAAGCTTCCATAAAAGTTAAACTAAGCAATAGAGTACCTCGTATTTTTCCCTCCGCCGAGGGCAGTCTTGTGATACCCTCTACAGCTTGACCGGCAGTAGTCCCTTGACCACCTCCAGGTCCAATAGAAGCAAGCCCTACAACCAATCCAGCAACAATAACGGAAGCAGCAGAAATTAGTGGATTCATGATAAATTCCTCATACCGATAAAAAGAAATGGTTAATGATACAATCTGGATTAGGCAGGACTCAATTATTCCATCGATAGGATTCATCCGGTGGAAATAACTAAGAACATCGAATTTAAGTAAGAATATTATTGAATGATCAGAACGACTTCGATATCTCTTTTTTGGTTATATTTCTATCCACAGAGTTTTTGTGAATCTGTAGCACTTTATTTCGTGATTTCGAACTGTTATTTCAATTCTTCCCTCTTTTCTGGATTTTATCTCTTTTTGCAGTCAATTCACAGCCACAACGATATGAAAGGACTTCTATTGAAACTCACATACAAGAGTAGGGCAAATAAAATATATCTTTAGTTCATATATATATAACAAGTCAATATCTAATATCATATATACATGTATTTCTTCCATAAATTAAATAATTAGATTCAATCGGATTCAACGATCAACCCCCTTGGAATCCCGTGTAAATTCTTTTCTCACTTCCGCCTTGTTTATCAGGGAGTACAATCTAATGGGTAAATTCAATTGATTAGTGAGAATTATTGCATAGAAATATTATTATTTCAAATTTGATTGATATAAGTTCCCGCAATTTATTATTTATTAAAATTTTCTTTTGGTCAATTGTTGAATAAAATAAACTATAAAGTAGAATCCCCCTACTGTTTTTTATTTAATGACACGTCGTAAAATAGTTCTTATTCAAATTCTAATTTGAATAAGAATATTGGCTGACCAATATAATAGAAAGTGAATATTCGTCGAGGAAAGGTAGGATATTAAGTGTACAAAAAGAGAATTTTAGGAAAAAGATCTTTCAGAGCCTTGTCTATTTCTAATATCGAATGAATTTTTTGTTCCTATTGCTCTCTATCATATATAGAGTCTTATCTATTTCTATTCCTTAAGTCAATCATCTTGAGCCGGGCATACATTGATTTGCGCTAAGCGAAAAAAACTATTTCAATGATGACCCTCCATGGATTCACCTATATAAGCCGCGACTAACGTTGCAAAAATAAGAGCTTGAATACCACTTGTAAATAATCCAAGGAACATGACGGGGATAGGAATCACTGAAGGTACTAAAGAAACAAGAACAACAACTACTAATTCATCCACTAAAATATTCCCAAAAAGTCGAAAACTAAGCGATAACGGCTTTGTGAAATCTTCTAAGATGTTAATGGGTAAAAGGATTGGGGTTGGTTGAATTTGGTAAGACCCGCATAGAAATATTCCGCTGACATGAGTAAAGCCAAAGCAACAGTAGTATTTATATCATTCGTAGGTGCGACTAACTCTCCATGAGGTAATTCTATTATTTTCCAAGGTAAAAGAGCTCTGGACCAATTAGAAACAAAAATAAATAGAAACATAGTCCAATAAAAGGAACCCAGGGGCCATATTCTTCTCCAATTTAAGTTTTACTCACATCTCTTTGTCTACTTGAATCAGATATTTTGAATACCAACTAATATTTTGAATACTAACGAATCACACAACATCCCCAGGTATTTTTATCTATTTGAAAAAATTCATAAATAATATCCAATTCCATAAATCTTTCAAGAAAAAGTGATTTAGCTTTTTATTAATCATTATTAATCAAGGATTTCTTATACAGCTCGAATGGCCCTCACTAATTGCGAATACTAATTTATTAAGAATTAATCGGATTGAAGATATAGCGTCATCATTCGCTGGAATTGAAATATCCGCAAGATCGGGGTCACAATTTGTATCGATGAAACAAATCCTTGGAATTCTCAAAGTGATACACTCTCGCAGGGTTGTATATTCTTCATGCTGATCCACGATGATTACAATATCGGGTAACCCTGTCATATATTTAACCCCGCCCAGATGAGTTTGTAAGTGATATAATTGTCTTTTCACCACAGTCGCATCTCTTTTCGAAAGACAGTTGAGTCTTCCCATTTTTTGTTCCATTCTCAAGTCTCTGAACTCAAGAAGTCTCGTTTCTGTATTGGACCAATTTGTTAACATCCTGCCGAGCCATTTTTTATTAACACAATGACACCGGGCCTTTATTGCAGCCTGTGTTACTGAATCAACTGCTTTTTTTTGTACCAACAATCAAGAATTGTTTTCCCCTGCTTATTACAGTTTAAATATGCATGTATTTTACCTATTTTGTGTATTATTTTGTGTACTATAATGTATTGTTTAGCGTATTTATATATAATTTCATACTTTCTAATTAGTTTTAAGTATTTATGTTTTCTATATAAATAAGAGACATATGTATAATTCAACATGGTTATTATGTCTATTATATATTGTTGAGGTCTTAAGTGGAGTTATACTTATCCAAATTTTATGATATTGAACACATAAGACAATGTACTAAATACTTAAGATATTTTAGTGATCCAATTTTACAAGTTTGGATTGTATTTGTACTCAAAAGTGAAGACTCCATTTTTGTCCAATGTTTGGACTGAAAACATATTTTCGTATTTGCACAATATCTGGAGCCTCACTAATCCAATTGAACCTATTCCAGTTGTATTTGATCACTAATTCGTTGCTATACAACTTGTCTTCAGGGCTCAAGTGTCAAAAGTTCCGGCTTCAATGGTCAAAATGAAAATCAATGCAAGGGCTTCAGAATTCCGCCATCTCAGGATACATGTTGGGAAACAATTCACCATAATTCACACAAAAGTCCAATTTACACAAGACCAAAGCCATTGGTTAGCCAAGAAATTCATCAAGACACAGTAAAAATATTAAAGGCGTTGATTTTGTGCAAGCTGAGATATCTGTTTTTCAAGAGATCACCATAAATACGCGGAGAAAAACAATTCAGTTTTACCAACTTCACTATTCTGGTCATAACTCACAATCTAGAGATCCGATTTTTGGGATCTTAGACTCCTTGGAAAGATAATCCAACGGCCCACAACTTTCATTCAGAAGTCAAGATGAAGTTAGGACGGAAAGGGCAATTAAATTACTGATCTTTACAGGCCACGTGAATTAGTTGCTAAAGTCTCCATGATTCACTATTTGGAGGCCTATATAAAGAGCCCTTTAGCAACCCTTGAAGGCATCCCATTTTTCCTTGTAAGCCTTCTATCTTAGTCTAGTATCTCTCTTAGAAATATGAGTTCTTATTGTATTAGTATGAGTAGCTAAATATTTTACTAGAGTTAGGGATGAAGCTTTAGTAAAGTATTAATAATGTTCTTGGTTATTCAATAAAGATTTTCAAAGTTTCAATCCTTTAGTCATTTGAAGAGTTTTTAAGAGAGGTTTTGATGTGTCATTACTTTGATTTGTTGTAGACTTATTGGCACAACAAATACTTAGTTTTACACATCAACTATTGATTTTATAAACTTGTTCGAAGGTCTAAAGGTACTTTTCAAAAGTATTATATGTGCTCAAAGTTATATCTTCCTATTGAAATCACTTGATTGTTAGATTTCGATTGAGTTATCAAAGATAACCAAGATAATAACTCTAGTATTTTTATCTAAAGTGAAATCCCGAAGCCCTAGTATTTTGTTACTTTATTGAAACCTCTCAACTAGATAATATCTTTTTCTTCCAAATCTCCCTGTGGTTCGACACTCGGTCTCCCGAGAAATTTTATTACTTGAAATCAACCTACACTTGGGTACGTAACTCTCAAGGAGCTATCAAGTTTTTGCCGCCGTTGCCGGGGAGATTTTGCGAAGAACAAATCCATCGGTTGTGAGGTTTATCCTCACAGGTTTATGAGTTCTTCTCTCTATCTCTTTACTGTATTATATTTATTTGTATGCATAATTGGGCTCGTGATATTATAAGTGGTCGTTTAATAAGAGGTAATAACATTAATTTTAGGAATATTGCATCAAGTATGGCCGACAATGAAAGTGTTGATGGAGATAATGTTCAAAACCAAAATGA
Source organism: Prunella vulgaris (assembly GCA_026898435.1). Lineage (NCBI taxonomy): Eukaryota > Viridiplantae > Streptophyta > Magnoliopsida > Lamiales > Lamiaceae > Prunella > Prunella vulgaris. The sequence continues at coordinate 3,007 of JAPKLY010002028.1, read as the reverse complement.
TTTTGAAAGACGAAATAATGAAAATTTTCATGTGCGTTCTATGCGTGAATTTATTGAACCCCAACGAAATTCGGTTCCATCATGCATGGTGTACCCTCAAGATGCAGATAATTTTAGGTTTAAACATGGCATGATTCAATTGCTCCCTAATTATCATGGTTTTGACTCTGAAAATCCTTACTTGCATTTAAAAGAATTTGAAGAAATTTATGCAACATTTAATGAACCAATGTGTACTCAAGAAGCAATTAAGCTAAAGTTATTTCCTTTTCTCTTAAAGATAAAGCAAAAACTTGGCTTAATTCTCTTAAACCAAACTCAATTACATCTTGGCAACAAATTCAAACTGAATTTTTGAAAAAATTCTTCCCGATTAATAAGACGAATGCTTTAAAAAAAATCAAGATTTTTTTACAAAAGAGTGATGAGCAATATTTTAAATGTTGGGAACGTTTTAAGGTTTTATTAAATGCTTGCCCTCACCATGGTTTTGAAACTTGGAGAACCGTAAGTTTCTTCTATGAAGGTTTAAACGCTGAAACAAAACAATTTGTGGAAATGATGTGTAATGGTGAATTTTTGGATAAAAATCATAATGATGCACTTGAGTATTTAGACCGTCTAGTTGAAAAACTCAATCTTGGTATAATGAAAAGACTTCTGAAGGTTCAATTAGATCAAAGCTTGAAAATTCTAAAGGAAAATATAATTTAAGTCACGAAGACGATCTAAATGCTAGAATTGAAAGTTTAACTAAACAAGTTGAAAGTTTGCAACTAAAGAAACCTAAGGAAGTAAAATTTGTGCAAAATAATGATATATGTGAAATTTGTGCCATTAATGGAGATGTAACTAATGAATGCCCCCAAATTCCTATTTTCAAAGAGATGTGTCATGAACAAGTAAATGCATTATCTAATTTTCAAAATTCATATCCATCAGTTTTTTCTGAAACATACAACCCAAATTGGAAAAATCATTCAAACTTTAAATGGAAAAATGAAAGTGTATCACAACCTTTTCCCACCCAGAAAAACCCCAACTCCAATTTCACCCAACATAATAAACCACATATAAAAACCCTTGAAGAAACTTTACAAACCTTTATGCAAGGACAAACAACCATCAACAACCAAACATCACAAGCCATCAATGATATTAAAAGTACATTATCTACTTTAACTAATTCCTTAAGAACAGTTGAGAAAGGAAAGTTTCCTGCTCAACCTCAACAAAATCCTGCTGGGCAATGTCAAAGTTCCTCTAATGCACCAGAAAATGTTAATTTTGTCACCACTTTACGAAGCGGAAAACTAATTGACAAAACAATCATCCTTAAGAAACAGGAAGTTGAGTCAACCCAGACCCCGAATAATGAAGATAAAAATAAAGGAGAAGATGAAAATAAGAATTTAAACCCTATTAAGAAATCATCCACTGCTCATTTTCCTCAAAGATTACACCCAATTAAGAAATTTGACCAAAACTCTGAAATATTTGAGGTTTTGAAACAAGTAAAAGTTAACATTCCACTACTAGATGCAATAAAGCAAGTTCCATCTTATGCCAAATTTTTGAAAGATTTGTGTACTGTAAAGAGAAAACTACATGTTCAAAATAAGGCATTTTTAACAGAGAGGGTAAGTTCAATTTTTCAACAAGAAACCCCTCCTAAATACAAAGATCCTGGTTGTCCAACAATATCTTGTTTTATTGGGAATACAAAAGTAGAACATGCACTTCTTGATCTTGGTGCGAGTGTTAACCTTTTACCATTTTCTATGTATAAACAACTGGATTTGGGAGAATTAAGGAAAACTACTGTCACACTTCAATTAGCAGATCGTTCTATAAAAATTCCAAGAGGTATAGTAGAGGATGTGTTAGTGCAAATTGATAAATTCTATTTTCCGGTAGATTTTATTGTTTTAGACACATGCCCAGTCTCAAATCCATCATCTCAATATCCAATCATTTTAGGAAGACCATTTCTTGCAACTTCTAATGCTTTAATAAACTGTAGAAATGGTGTTTTAAATCTTTCTTTTGGAAATATGACTTTGGAGTTAAATGTTTTTAACATTTCTAAGTAACCACAAAGTAATGATGAGGCTAATGAAATTGATGTAATTGAGACATGTACTCTTGAACAATTGATAACCTCATTTTCTGATCCATTAGAAAATTTTATAAACGATTGTGTCAATGATAACAGTTCGGAGTTTGATTCCATTCCTATGATTTCACAAGTTTCAAAGCTTAATGAATGAAAACCCAAATTTGAACAAATATCAAAGTCTGAAAAGGCTCCAACCCCGTCAAGCGAGCAACCACCAGTTTTAGAGTTGAAGCCTTTACCATCCAATTTGAAATATGCTCTTTTGGGTGCTAATGATACTTATCCGGTAATAATATCCTCTAAATTAAGTTATGATCAAGAGCATAAATTATTAGAGGTATTAAAGATTCACAAGCATACGATAGGGTGGTCTATATCAGATATAAAAGGAATTAGCCCATTAATTTGCAATCATAATATTTATTTAGAGGAAAATGCTAAACCCTCTAGCCAGATGCAATGAAGACTTAACCCTAATATGAAAGAAGTGGTGAGAAATGAAGTCATTAAGCTATTAGACAATGATATTATCTATCCTATCTCTGATAGTAAATAGGTAAGTCCTACTCAAGTTGTGCCTAAGAAATCTGGAGTAACTGTAGTAAAAAATGATAAAAATGAATTGATTCCAACTAGGACTGTTACTGGTTGGCGTGTATGCATTGACTACAGAAAATTAAATTTAATGACAAGAAAAGATCATTTTCCTTTACCTTTTATGGACCAAATTTTGGAAAGAATTGCTGGGCATGAATTTTATTGCTTCTTAGATGGATATTCAGGGTATAATCAAATTGCAATTGCACTAGAAGATCAGGAAAAAACAACATTTACATGTCCTTTTGGAACGTTTGCATATCGTAGAATGCCATTTGGATTATGTAATGC
>JAPKLY010002027.1:9914-30547 GCA_026898435.1 Prunella vulgaris | reverse complement strand
TTATTACTTTAACTACGTCAGAATATACTATCTTTTGGGTATAAATAATCTAAGTACTAATGTATTTTACTTTTATAATTATTATTTCCTCTGCAAATTTCAAAATAAATACATCTATTTAATTTATCTTATCGCTGTTTGAATGTGTTTTTATATATTTTGGTCTACAAAAGCTTTATAAAATAGGGATGCGACAACGTTTGATGGAAAAAAACTTATGAGACCATTTATATTAAATAATGATCAAATTTATGAGCACAAATTCTCATTGGACCAGGAGGAATCGAACTATCGACCTCCAGGTTATACGGATAAGACATGTTCCACTCGAACATTTATTTTACATAAGTCCAGTCTTATGTATTTAATTGTACATAATTTCAAATTGAATATATTTTTTTAATTCATCAACTTAATTTCTTTTTATTTCTTATTCGTTTATAGAGATCTTTTTCACCAATTTATTTTATTTTATAGAGTTAATATTTTAAACTATTATGATTTTTTTTTATATTTAATTGTATATAAGTCCAAATTGAGTCACATTTCTTTAAAATTTATCAAATTAATTCTTTTTTATTTCAAATTTGTTTGTATAAATGTTTTTACAATTTTTTAAATTTTGAAACTTTAATATGTATCCTATTATAAATTTGTAAATTTTTTATTTCTTATGTATTAATTGTATATAAGTTAAAATTTAGTTATGTTTTTTAAATTCATAAAATTGATTTCTTTTCGTTTCTAATTCCTTTATTTTAGGATCTAAAACCTTCATCCTCACCACCCTCGTCCTCATCCTCGCCATCCACATTGCTGGGGCTTCCGATATCAATAGGAGAAGAAATACTTATTTATTGGGAGAGGTTAGACACCCAGCTCCACATATACTAGTTCATCATAGCCATGCCATTCATTTGCTTCTTCACATCTGAAAGCTGGTGCTCCATCTTGAAGGGATGTGAGTCAATCGAGAAGGATAAATTGGTCTGCTAGAATTGCCGAATGGCTTTACTGTGACCGTTCACTCTAATAATCAGCTCCTTTTAAATAATTAATATTGATAAATACTATAGTACTAAATAAAAATATTACACACAATGCACAAATTTCAAAAGAGACATATATTCATTAAACTACAACTTATTTACTTTTATATTTAATTATAAAAATATGTGTGTTTTATAAAAGTAACTACATGTTAATATGTTTGGTAGTGAAATTCATATAGAGTATCTAAATAGCATAAGTGTATAAATTCATACAAAAATAATCATATAGACAACATTTGATAAAACTAAGTATAGTATCTTTAGATTAATAATAATAATAATAAATTATTTTTATTCTTTGTGTCAAAATCAATTTAATAAAATTAAATAAATTATTTAAATTAATTCTAAATTTATTAAATAAAGATATGTTAAAAATATATAAATATAAATATTTGAACATTTTGTTAAATACTAATTAAACTATTATTAAATAAAATATATGCAAATGACGTGATAAATATAAATATATATCATACAACTCGTTCATAAATCATAAGTCAAGAGTTGAGTAAACTTTTGTACTCAAGAAATTTAAAAAATTGTATATAAATATGCTTGTATATATCATATAAGATATGTATATAGATTATTTTATTTAATAATATATTTATCTCCCAATCAATATATATCATATATAATTTTGATGATAAGTTCTATGTGACGTCAATCATAATAACTCTATAGTTTAATATATCTTTTTTAATATTTAATATATATGTCTTTTTTAAAATTGACAAATTTATTAAAATTTGGATTGCATGCACAAACAAAGGCACGGTTTTTAAGAGGAGATATGCATGCAGATTTTTTTACCATAGTTAATAAATTCTCATTCTGAATCATGAGAACACATGCTGGTATTAATTGTCACCTTCTCACAGAATTGTCGGTCATCATGAAGAAAGAAAACAAAATCCTTGCTGGCAGAAAACGTGAATACAATTCACGTTATATGACATCAGCAAACAGACGTTTTCTCAAAGAAGACGGGGTTAACTTTTTGCTCTAAATCGTGATCTGGATTCACGTTTTCTTTTAAAACGTGATCCTGGTTCACGATTTTACTTAAAAAGGAAAGACCCTTCAAAATCACAATAATTTCATAACAAAAAACGGAAAACAAAACAATTAAAAAAAAAAACCGCGCCAAAAAATAGTATAACAAATAGTCAAATACTACTACTAATCAATTAAAATGAAATGAATTCACAATTCACAATTTCACACACAGTTCTTATACGAGAAAGCAATAAGTAACCCTTAACCTTGAGGCTGAGCCGCCGCCCGCCTGACTTCTGAAAGCCCCCACGCCGGCGCCGCCCCGCCTGAGCGTCTCCCGCGCCGGCGCATCTCTTCGAAGACGAAGCTGTGCTGCTGTCGTCCACAGTTACAGGCATAGCGCCACAGCCTCACGACTAACGAGTCACGCCGCTACCCTGTACACGGACACACTCACAGCGCACCCTACCTCCGCGCTGCCGCCTGACTTCCGCTTGCCGTCCACGGCCAGTCCACGTCATCAACTGAAGGTACAATGAATCTGAATCTGAATCTGATTAATATTATTAGGGTTTCAATATTATTTTTAAAATTAAATTGAATTTCAAAACTATAAGGCTAATCCGTTTTTTATTAAAGATTTCCTTCGACTGATTGTCATATGCATATGAAATTTTTTATTTTTCTTTTGTAATTGTAACTCGTAAGTGTACAATAATTAGAAGTATATGATTCTGGATTGTGATAATTAGAAGAATTACCCACCTCCGCCTTTCTTAATTTTGTAGCATCTTGCTCTACAGTTTTGAATTCCGAAGCAGAAAGATGGAACCTTTAGCGCCTAACGCCACAGTAGAAGCCCTAAACAAATGGGATTTCAGTTGGTAACTTCTCTTTGTGTGTGTGTTTTTGAGGTTTACCGCTTACGCCGTTGCATATGTAGTCTCATAATCTTGCTTTTATATTTCTTGTTGCATGAGACTTTTCCTTTTTGGTTGCATTATCCACTTGCGTTTTTTTTTTTTCCCGATTATCATCTTTTTGCAAATGCAAGAGCTTGTAGACAGAATGCTGCTTTATATGCTTTAGTGTTGTAGAATGCTATAATTTTCTGTATCCTTTATCTTAATGTTCTTTCTCTTGCTTTTAAGTTTATATAAAGTTATAAACAAATTGTTGTTTGTGTTAGATGGAATCTGTTACATTCTTTGACTGCATAATCTTTGGGTAATTGATTCATGTCTGCAATGGAGTTTTTTGTTCAAGTTAAACTCTGCATATATTGAGAGTTGGTTTATGTCTAAAATGGAGTTTCTTGACTCTTTCCAGAAGTTTTTCTGTTATTATGAATACTGGCCTAGGTGGTGTTCAGTATTTATGCAATAAGATAGAAATAATCGTCATTTTTTTTTTTTTTTTGCATATATATGATGAGTTATATTCTTTTGTTCTACTAAGTTTGAAGGTTATAGGATTTATTAGTTGATAAGTACATGATACGCACGTGAGTTGTGACATACAAATTGTGCTCCTATTGATTACGGGATTCATATTCTGTGATATTCTCGTTCTTATTTCACCAAAAGCTGCTTGCAGCAACTTGGAAGTAGATTACGAGTCTGAAGAAGTTGCTTGCATAGTGTATGCTGCATTAGCCGTGGATAAGGAGGTAGCACTTGCTTGCTAATTATACCTACATACGAGCAGTTGTAGATTTTTGAATTCTTTCTGAGATTTTGTTTTGAATTTTGATTGCAATAACAGTTACAGCCAGATAAGGTGAAAAGGCTTATGTCTGTTTCCAACGGGAAGCTGTCCGTGTGAGTATAAATGTTTTCTTTGAATTTCCAACAGTTATGGTTCATTGTTCTCGCGATCATAACATTATTGTTTGATGTGTAAAGAATGCAGTGAAATTTTAATATGTCTTTCATGTAGGTATTGTGTGATTTTGTCCTGAAATATTTCCAATTTCATTTGACTTGTGATTTATTTTATGAAACTGAGCAAAACTTGTAGAACTTGCTTTTCTTGCAAAAAAGAGATTGAAAATGAGACTGAGGAAGCAAAACGAATTAACATTACCTCGTTAGTTATTGTCCATAAGAGAAACCTCAATTCCCCCTGCTTCATTCTAAGCATTTTGTTCATTTTTCATTTAACATTCTCTCTGAGAAGTTAAAATCCAGTTTTCGTTAATTTACCTCTTTATTTGCAGGTATTTTGAGGCAGTTGAAGCGAGGTTTCTTCGTGCATCATACAGTGCGTTTGTTGATGTTCTTACACTTGCAACCAAGACAATAGAAGAATTTGGTCAAGGAAGTATGAAGTGACATGTTTCAGAAATGTGTAATGTTCTTTTTATTAGAATATGTAACAAGGGAAAACTGTAAACGGTCCGTTTAACCCCTAATTCTATTCATAGGTACAAGTGGGCTTCTTAATTTTTGCTTTGTACTTTTAAATTGTATTTTTTCAATTTGGATCAAGTCCTCTCTTTTAAAGATCAAATTGACCCCTGAACTTATTTACTAAGATCAAATATGCCCATGATTTTTTTCATCTAAAACCTTTATTTTTCTCAACTGTGTTCAAATAAGTTCTCACTCGTTTAAAATCAAACGTCTCACCTCATTCCTAAGTCAAAATTATTACGTAAATTTTAAAAAAGTCATTCAAGTGTCGAGAACGTTTTTATGTGTAGAGTAGTTTAATTATTTATTTTTTATGATTAGAAAGTTTACCCATTGCTATTAGTTGTTAGATAATAACGTATCTTAATATCGTGTAGTATATTATGATAAAATTTGATTTTAACTTATCTAATTAATACCGAAATAGTATATCTTAATTTCGTGTAGTACATTATGATATTTTAACTATGTAAATTTTTTAAAAGATATTTAATTATAATAGTTTTTAAAATAATTAATTGCAATAATTTTTTTCTAATGTTGTGTATATGATTCATCATTTCAATAATTTTTTTTTCTCAATAAAAAAAAATTTAACTGTATTTATTACTTAACTGAAATTAGGGTTGCAAACGAATCGAATCGAATCGAATATCATAGTTTTGTATTTGTATTTGAATAATAATCGAATCGAATTCGAATCATAAAAATTCGAATCGAATTCGAATCATAAAAATTCGAATACGAATATCAAAATTCGAATACGAATACCTAATTGAATCAAAAGTATTTGATTCATTTACAACCATCGGGTAAGAGTTTGAAATATAAGTGCATATAATATTTAGATTATTATCTAATGAGCTTACATCCTTAAAATAATAGTAATTATAGCACCCATAAATTTCTAATGGTCTATAATATTAAAATAATAATAATAACAACAATAATAATAGCAATAATTATACTAACTATTAAGTCTATTATCATTATAATATTTAATCGAATATTTACGAATATCGAATCGAATATCATTATTTTGTATTCGTATTTGAATAATAATCGAATCGAATCGAATATTTGTAATCGAATTCGAATCATAAAATTTCGAATACGAATATCGAAATTCGAATATGAATACCGAATCGAATCAAAATTATTTGATTCGTTTGCAACCCTAACTGAAATGAACAAAACTTGTCTCAAGTTATCCCAATAAGAAAAAAAGTATTTAACTCGTCGTGTAGTACATTATGATATTTTAATTATGTAATTTTTTTAAAACTAATTAATTATAATACTTTTTTAAAATAATTAATTATAATAATTTTTTCTACTATCAAATATATAACATATCATCTCATCTCGCTAGTATGGAATCACATTCACCGCAAGAACAAACCACCTGAAACTGAATTTTAAAATCACACCACAAAGAAGAAGGGAATAAATTTTCTAAATAAAACAAGGTTACTTACGTAATTAATACTAACTGAAATGAACAAAATCTTGGTTCAACCTATCCCAATAAAAAATTATTTAACATCTTTTTTAACTTATATATATATATATATTGGAAAACAATTAAAATTCCAGTTGGTTTGGGGGTGGCTCCGTCAGGATAATGAAGAATAGAGACTTGTGTTTGGGCCGGGCCCATGCCAAAGACATTTGGATTTTGAATTGATTTGTTTCCAAATAGCTGAAACCCTAGCATTTTCCTTCTTCCATCTCGAATCGTCTGGAAACGAACGCAACCACGGCGGCTTAGGATTCAATTTCCGATTGTTTCGGGAGGGTAACGGAATAATATTCGGAGCTGTAGTTAATGGATTCAAGTAGCGTTCTCGGCAACAACGCCATAGATGACGTCAGATGGCTCTGTTCTTTAACTGAGGCTGAAATCGATCTGTTGATGGGGTTAAAACACATGGTGAAGATGCGTGCGCAGAAGATCGGCCATGAAGAATTGGCAAAGAAATTCGACCTGCAAATGCTTCGAGCCCTCTTTTCCAGCTTCATGGAACATTTGAAAGAGACTCCAGGCATTCCATCTTCCTTGCTGAATCAAAACCTCAGTGGTAGTTATGATAGAATGAAGATTGAAGATCTATATCCATATATCTGTTCTGATCAGAGGAAGAGAAAAAGGTAAGAAATCAGATTAGTTGCTTACACCAGATTTAATTTTGTAGTGAATTATAAATAAATAAATGTAAGTTTATTGTTTTAAGCAATAAACTAATAAATTAATGTATATGAAGAAAATTCTGCATTGGACCTGCGACTCATGCAATCTATCCATAAGCACTGGAATAGGAATTCATTTTTTGCAAGAGTTTTTACAAGTTTAGAGGGTGAAATATGTAACTGATATTATTACACTGAGATCATTTTTTATTTATTTTTAATTCTGAAATGTTAATAAATATATCAGTGAAATTCATATGTAATGGTAGTGATGTAATCTTCATAGTTCATCAGATCACCATGCAAGCACATATATGAAACAATTATGGAGATTAATTACAAGATTAAACTCATTATTTCATGGAAAATGGAATATCACAACTACAATCTGAAAGGACTTATGAAATTAATGTCCTCATTTAAAAACAACACAGGATATGCATAATTACATATCAACATATGTCCCAACATATTCCTTTCACTAAAGGAGTATAGAGGAAAAACAAACTCTCATTAACATTCCAATAGAAAAAGTCGAACCAAAAGCTTCCCTGATTAGATTCTGAGTGTGAAATACATACCTATGGCCAAGAGAGATGAGACTGTTTCCTCTCATGATACGGCCATCCAACGACAGATCTCCATCTCTGATGCAAGATAAGATTTGGCCGACATCATGCTCTCCCTCTCATTGTAGACTTGATGAAGCTCGCCAAAAAGGTCCGAGACCAATACCAGTACTATCCATTCTCCATTGTTTAAGCATCTCGGGTGTTTGGTATAATTGTAAAGAATGAAAATGATATAAAAGTCATAATTCTCAAATAACTAACTGAACTACGATAGATCTATTAATTTATAGGAATCAAAGTCATTCCAAACACACACTATGACTTTGATTACCATTACTCACCTTTCAAATGAGCCATCCATAAATTTGCGTTTTATAAGGCCAGTTCATGAGAAGAAACCTGTGTACTGTTCCTAAAAGTGCTTAATACTCCTCGTGGCCTTGATTCAAATCAAATGGTACCTTACATACAACAAATGCTGTTGATTCCTTTTTAATTTCGATCTTCAACTCATGACATGGTCGATACATAATCAGTAGAAGCTGGAGAAACAATCGGAAATGAAAAATGGAGAGGCAGTTGGCTTGAGGATTTGAGCATAATTTCCCTCTTCTATATGCTTCTCATTAGTTGGTCAAAAATTAACACATACTATAATAACTAATCACATTATTATATTCGGCTTAGGCTAAACCTGCAAAGTCATAAGGTTATCAATCATCCATGTTAGCTTTCAGATAATGAAATTAATTTTGATAAAGTACACTCAACATTGGTACTAGTTTGAATTTATCTCTAATGGTGCAGTGTAATTAGAGTTCAGATACATAGGTTTGAATTGAAACATGCATCGATGAACACAACATATAAATGGGAAATAATTGAAGAAGAAACATGTAAATTCTTAAACAACTTATAAAGTTCAGTCAAGAGCTGTGTACAATGAAATGAACAAACAGAAACAAAACCCACTCACTCAAGTTCATGATCAGTTTAAGGAATCCATCAACAGCTTAAGAAAGGCGGCTACCATCTTTGCCATCTCCCTTTTAACCTTTCAGGTCAAAATTTAATTTGGCCATTGGAAAAAGGTGGTTACAAAATATGGTTGATCTGATCAACAACAAATTGAAGTATGTTATATACCAAGCATAAAGTACCAAAATGCAAGACACGAATTTAAAATTTGAAATTAATTGTAAAAAATATATAATTCAGTGTTTATTGTGTAATTAATTCAGTAATACCTAAATATCTCAATTGGTAACCAATAATACTCAAATATTAATCAAACAATTTCCGCCTATGTATAGAATACAAAGTAAATTGATTTTTTCAAGGCTAATTATTTAATTTGTACCATCAATAAACAAGTATACTAAACAACTTATAAAACATAAAAAAAATGGAAATAGTGCATATTTGATTCTTAGAAGTGGTTGGTATAAATGATAAGAAATAAAAAGTGTATAAGGAATAAAAGTTGTACATTTCAAATAAATAAATTATAGTAGATTTTTTAATTTTTTAAAAATTATAATAAAATTATTTCAAACACATACTATAATTTTAATTCTTAGTATAATCATGTCTGTCTAATTATATCTATGATAGTTGCAGTTTAACAGAAATTATGAATCATAAATCCACGTCAAAAAAGCCCTTAAATAGATTTAATTTTAAGATATGACGTATGGGGCCCACTAACCCCGACTGAGAAAAAAAAAATCTGTACTGTCGCTCCATTTAGTTAATAAGAAAAAATTTCTTCATTGTCGCTAATTAGTACCTGTTAATTCCATTTATTAAATAAAAATTGAAAAATTAACTCACCCCTGCTTAAAGTATATATCATTTTGAAATCGCCTTAAAATTAAAAAATTATAAAAAAAACTCTTAATTAATAATAATTATTAATGCATGGCTTTAATAGATATATTTCAGAGAAAATATGACTCATATAATAGGAGTATACACGGTATAATATAATATAATATAAAATATAAAACACTTACCAGTAACATTAATTTTTAACAAGAGAGTAATGTTTTAAATGATTCATACATCACTTTCAGCAAATAATAAAAACGATATAATTTTTCAATTAATATTTTATCACTTTTTTAAAGATGAAATTCCCTATGCAGAAGATATTAACATGTTTGAGGAGAAAACGTAATAAAATAACATGTGAAAAAAAAAAAGTTGGAACCTCCTATAGTTCATCCTCACATTTTCATCAGATCACCAAGCACATATATGGACCAACTATATGGAGTATAATTACATAGATTAATCTCAATATTCCATGCAAAATAGAATACCAAATTTACAACCTGAAAGGGACTTGCCAAAAGTCCTCATTGCAAAGTATAGTTTATCTTGATTACAAGTTGATGACAAAACAAAAAAGGAACGTTGTTTTCCATGTGATCCATTCCGAGATGGACAAAATTTATATGAGACATTTTCATACATGAGATGGTTCTCATCACATGTATACTATATCACCTTTAGAGTAAATAGTAACTTGGAGCTTTGTTTCATTCACTGAGACAGTCTCATGAAAGAACCTCTCTTTGATATAAAGCTATTATACTTGTCATGAATCATACAAAACTTCTCATTAGCTCGATTGTAGGCTTCCTCTTTCTTGTCTAATAGCTTGTTTATCTCAGCCATCTTCAAGTTTTTCTCCTCCAACATCTGCAAAGCCCGGGGAGAGAGCAGTCGTTTCTTCACTGGGAACAAGATTTCTGGTGGTTCCCTGAATTACAAAACAAACAGAAACGATATTTGTTCATGCAAACATAACAGGGCAAATGGATGTATGCACCAGCTAAACAGTGCAACTAGTGTGTATTTCTAAAAGGTACTACTAGCCTCACTAAGAGGTATCAGTTTGTTGATGTTAGTTGATTCATTAAATAATATTGGTTGTGCTCATAAAACAGTGGGTACTTACAAATAGCCAAGAGACACAAGACCGTTTCCTTTCATGATACAACCATCCAGAGACAGAGCACCATCTTTGATGCAAGATTTGGCTGAGAACAAGCTCTCCTCATCTTTGTAGACTTGAAGCTCGCCAAAAAGGCGATAAAATAAAGTCTCTCGTAGGCCATAACCACTCTCAGTTCTCCATTGTATGAAGCTCTCTTCTATGTCAATCATATTAACAGCATAGCCCAAAAAGCCTAGAGGTACATTGCCATTGGGTAAGGTAGGCGCCGCCAAGGGCAGTAGCTGTTGGGGATCACTACTCGGCTCCAAAAATGGCGTCCTGTTAATACACAATAACCAGAGGACTCAGAATACTGGATGGCATCACAACATTTTTAGATGCCTGAAACAGTAAACAAGAAAACTGTCATTTTAATCACCTGATTTCCTCAAGGCAAACAGCGTGATATCCTCCACTGATAATTTCTGCTAGGTTATTGGCCTTGAGATGATATGCTGCAGTATAGTTGCTGCATGCAATTGCGAGCATTTGGTCCTCACCGAGATATTTAGCTAGCATCCTACATCATTATGCAAAATTCAGGGAAGCTTGGTTCAGATTTTTCAATTGGAATGACAATGAGAATTATTGAATAGTGAATTACAGCTTAAAAGATGGTTGCATACTTAGGAACACAAAATGGTGCTTGGTGAGGAGCAAATGAATGACGGAGGAGAAATAACTATAGGAGAGGATAGAATATCAAAATGGAATGATAATTATCTATTTTAAAGCTCATTACCTCTTTGAAGTATGATGTGAATTGATCTTTTTACCTTCTTATTAACCACCACAATTACTCATGCTCATTCTCACATTACTGATGCCATTGAAGAATTTCCAATCATACGTCCACTCAGCCATATTTCACTTTCGTTAAAGTTGTCTTAAATAAAGTCAAGTATAGAAGAAGAAACCTGCTAAGCTCGATGCTTTGGACTGTTCCTAGAAGAGCTACAACCCCCAATACATCTTGTGACCTTGATTGAAATGGCATCTTGCATACAACAAATGCTGCTGATTCCTTTTTGCTTTCGATCTGCTTTAATACCAACTCTTTATCACAGGTGGACGCGGTCGATACAATATCAAAATCACGATCCATGGAAGCTGGAGAAATAATCAGAATACATCAGAAGTGAATATATGGAGAGCAAAATTTGTCAAGGTAACAATCGACTTGAGAAATTAGTAAGCATAATTTCTATCCTTTTAATGCTTCTTATTCTTATGTTAAAAATAGTTCATACAAGGTATAGGTCTTCAACTTTACCTCTAAACTTGTGAAGGCCTAAAATTATCGATCTATATTAGCTTAAATGACGATATTTAATTTGAATAAAGTACTTGAACATTAATGCAACTTTGAATTTACGAGACAATTATATTTAAATTTCAGGATTTTAAGATCCATGGCTTTAAAAGGAAGGATTTTAGAATTCGTTGATTTCCCTCCTTCCAAACACAACCCAATAATACAATGTAATTAGAGTTTAGATAAAAAGATGTTCAATCTACATGGACAAGAAAATGTTTAAATATTAGTATATGACCAATTGCAATAGCACCAATCAAATAATAGATTAAGTGATCAATGTCTACAGAAAGGTTTGAATTGAGACAAAGATGAATGCGGGATATGGGAAACAGCTAATAGAAAGTAAAGAGGAAACCTTTTATTTTTGTTATATCTCGATTGATCTGTAACTTGCAATCTCGTAGTCTCTCTAACTCCGTGTCATGATTATTCTTTGTCATTGCACTTTTCACAAGAGCATCTTCAAGCTCCTGTATAGAAAAACTTATCTCATAAGATTATGCATGAAAAGTAAAACACCCAAACAAAATGAGAAGTATTATCTTTAATTTTTTTGGGTCCAGATGAACTGAGAATCAAGTCCTCAGTGAAAATCATGCTCCAAACTTTGCAGTTAGTGCTTCATTTTAAATGTAAATAAAGAGCAATTATGAGTTTACCTGTTCACTTAAATACTCAAGATCTTGAAAAGCTGGGACCGAACTCCTTGATATAGATGGATTTACGATTTGAGCATTGGCACGCTCCGATATTGGAGTAATGAAAGATTGTGAAGAACAGTTGGTTGATACGCTTTTCTTTGAGCTTGATGGAGAAAAAGTTCCACGTGTTTCTCGTGAAACTTTTAAGGAAGGAGTTAGTGGTAGAAAGTGATCATTTCCAGATGGTCTGTGGTTTGAAAATGCACTCCCCTCATCATCATTCCATGCGCTTCTACAATTTCCTTCCCTGGCATTCTCGACATGAACCTGCAATACGAGCATCAACTTGTTCAAGTATTAAATAGCACCACATTTATGCTCCAGTTTTTAAGTCTTGAAAGCTGGTGATGAATGATACCTGTTTCTTTGAACTAAGCTGTCTGTGTTTTGAAAAGACAAAATTCCCCTTATTCTCATCATTTCTCACACTTTTGCGATTCTCTTCCCGAGCATTGTCCACATGATCCTACAACAGGAGTACCAACTTGTTCAAGTATTAAATAACACCATATTGATGTGCTCCAATTTTGGAATCTGGGAAGTTGGTGATTAACTGTTGGACGGTACCTGTTTCAGTGAACTTCGTGGAAAAAAATCTCCATGCTGTTCTTGTGAACTTTGTGGAGAAAAATCTCCGCGCTTTTCTTGTGAATATTGTGGAGAAAAAGCTCCACTATTTTCTTGTGAAATCAAGGTAGAGCATTGTAGAGCCTGATTATTTTCACATGGTCTGTGGTTTGAAAATATGAGATTCTCAATATCCTCATTTCTTATGCTTTTATGATTCTCTACCCAAACATTCTCGACTTGAACCTACAATGGGAGTGTCAACTTGTTCAAGTACAAAATAAAACCACACTGAATGGAATAGTTTCTGCAGTAGTTCCAACCTTTATAACCGTTTTTAGCTCTGGATAACGAGAATGCACAGCTGAAAGTGAGAAAATCCCTTCTCTTGGAGGGAGAGGAATAGCTCGTACTGTACAGCGTCCATGGCAGAAGCTGTATCGCACAGTATCATCAATCTCAAATGACTCGGACATAATTTTGAGAGTATGAGGTTGCCCATGTTTATCTTCATCATTGATTGTTTCGTCGATCTTTCCTTGAGAATCAGTAATCTCAAACACAATATTCTCCAATCGAGAACCCGCTTCACAATTTTTGAAAAACTGCATCCAAGAAACAATCAATGGGAAAAACATGAAAATATGAAACAAAGAAGCAATGACTACAAAAATTTGTTCTCTAGATGGCTTCAAACATAAAGCGAAAATGAAAATATACAAACCTTTGTCACAGATCTTAGCTCTCTTATTTCAGTCACAAACTGCTGTTTGAAAATGACTCTCTCCATGGATATTACACTCATGAAAACTGTACAAAAAACCAACTCAAGATTATGATCAGTTTTTAAGAAATTGGATTTTACAATGTTTTCCAGCTATAGATAGATAACAGTTAAAGACAGGTGACTACCATCTTTGCCATATCCCTTGGAAACTTTCAGAGCATTTCCTAGATCCACACGTCCTTCAGCATTTACCTGTCAGTAAAAGGGAAAAATTATTTTGGCATGCACAAAAAGGTTGTTACACAATGTAATTGATCAGTAGAGTTCAATCAATATTTGAAATCAGAATCCTACCTCAATTAAGTAATTAAATAAATTTTTATTTTCAACCCTGATAAATTATGCACTAGTTTTATTCTAGAGGCCTACTGCAAACACCTTTAAAATTATCATCTAAATGAAAACATTTTAATCCTATATTCTAGTAAATATCTGTCTGTCTGTCTGTCTGTTTTTTTTTTTTTTTTGAAAAATAATGTGATCGATTCAAACGAATTCTTAGGAAAATATTCAAGCACCAATAAAAGACCACGGTACAGACCTTTTTCATACAATCAATTCCCACACCTCCTAAAACTCCACTTCCATCTTGAAATGAGAGCCCCTCAACTCGTAAAGAAATAATTTCATCTTCTTCAACGTGGTTACCATATTCATCGAACACCTACAGATGTATAATCAAAAAATTGAATTAGCAAATAACAGTAGAAGCAGTTCATTTGATATTCTGACTCATTTCCACTATTGTTGTATTGCACCTTAACTTGCTCCAACAGAAAAGTATCATGTTAAGTAATCCTCAAGAACTGAATTTGCCACGAAATATTAAAGAAACTGAGGTTGACAAGTAGTAGATTGACAACCATAATAGTGTCAAAAATAAGAGACAGGGATGAATAGCATACCTCTAATGCAAGTTCCTCAATAATCTGGCCTGGAATTAATTCCTTTCTCAGCTGTGATGAATGAAGAGTGATCTTCTCTGGATTTCCTGGTTTTACTGACAACAGGAAGGTGCTCCAGTGAAAAGTAATGCAAAACAAAAGGATATAGAGTTTTAATTTCATATTTATTGCTCCCCCTTGAAATAATGAAAATGCAAATAGAAAATATTGAACAAGTACAAATACCTCTGCATGGGAGGGATAGTAAGAATGCTTTATCCACCCTGCTTATGTTCAAACTAGCTTCATAATTAGGCCGAATTTTATCTAATTCAAAGCTTTTAATGACAACATCCTATAAATTTAGAACTTATTAGTGGAGGCATCAGTAAGCAATAATATCAGAGAAGCACTAAAAAGTACCGTAATTATTATCTTTGACTTGTCAAGTGTAATATCCACTTTCTTACTAAGTGCTTCAGCAAGAATTGTGCCATTTGAGCTGAGATTGATGTTCAGCTTTGGAATGCTTGCAAATGGGACACAATTGTCATATTTATCATAGCATGCTACGTACAGAGGTGTAAAACAAGAACCAACCCTGTCAAACAATAATGTTGAGATTCACATCAATCAGTCAAATCAAATTGGTGTGCATATTGAAGGTTTTAACTGGTCCATACACATAAAGAAAACAGTGACATTCAGCTGAAACCATGCTAAATAAATAAAGGTGAATAACATTTAAAACAATGTCACATCCACATAATATAAATATAGTCATCACACTAAACATAAAAGTCGTGAAAATATCTGGATCAAGCACAACTCAAATTGCAGACAATGTTGGTAGAATTTATCAAACTGGGGTGCATATTGAAGGTTCTAACCACTCCATACACATAAAGAAAGCAGTGACATTCAGCTGAATCCATGCTAAATAAATAAAGGTGTCACATCCTCACAATATAAATAGTCATCACACTAAACATAGAAGTCATGAAAATATCTGGATCAAGCACAATGCAAATTGCAGATAAAGTTCGTAGAATTTATCAAATGAAAAGATTATGAGTAAGGATAGGTGATGGGAACTAATGCAAGAAAAAATCCTAGAGCTTATGGCATGCTACACGAATATATTTAAATGTCTACTATCCCAAGTAAATATAACATATAATTGAAAGACAAAATTAAAAAAAGGTGTAAGCTCAGGCACCATATAAGACCCATTCTGATTTCTGAAGATGCAAATGACAACTATGCTAAAAAATACTTTTAAGAGTCTTATTTTTGAGCTATTGTATTGATACTTCTATTTGGAGAATGAAGACATAAAACTTTCCTGAGGAGAATGAAGGACAGTTATCACAGTCGGCGAGGTCTAGTCAGCATCAATGACATTTCACATTTTACACATAAAAAAAAGAATAATATTTGATAATAGAATAAATAATGAACATCCTGATCAATTCATTTCTCACATCCACAATACAATAAGAGTCAGTATGCTCATAGGAAATTAGGTATTCTCTAAACAAGACCTTTAGCATAATATAACAGCAGCCATGCGTGGTGACACAACATTACTCCTCCACTTTTATGGTCCAAAAATCACATTTATGTTATTTGTTTGTGTTATACATAAGATAAATTCATGCCAATAAAAACTAATAGAATAATGCAGGATATTTCGAGGTTTTGCTTAAAGAGTTTTTATATGATTGTCCAGCAGCTGAAACAGCTCTTTATAGGAGAGAAGGTTATGAAATACAAAAAACAATCAAGAAAAACTAAGTAATTCATGATAACTGAAGTCATAAAGGTCACAAACCTGACTTTATATTGTTCATCTTTATTATGGCCAACAACTTTCCATCGGGCAACTTCAGCTGATGCCTGAACTCGCACTACTCGTTCAACTCGTATATCCTTTAGTTCTTTCTAATAAATAAAGGAAATGCACAAAATCTTATATGAGGTTGCGTTTTGTTTCTCCATAACTGGATAAACTTAAATTTATGTATGGCAGTTACCAGAGAAAATGAAAACGTAAGGAAGCCAGCTTTCTGGAATAGCCCGCGATGATTCATTCTCAAAGGAAACAAGTATAAGCCATGAAGCCCCTGCTGCGATGATGGTGATACCCTTGCAGAATAAATATGTTTAAATTCTTCTTTTCTCTCACCAGCTCGGTACTTGATATTTAGGCTTATATCAGTATTATATCTACTGATAAATTTTTGGTCCAATCTATTAGAACTGTTTTTAACATTGAAAGACTTTGGACGTATTACAGCAACAATGTTCATGGGACGAGCATCTCCAGCTTGTACTAATGTAGGAAATGCCTGCAAAAAGAAATGCACACAGTTTTGTATATAAACGGTTGAACCAAAAGATGGTCGCATTCATGACCTTTATTATCCATTTAAAGGATTTAAGACTTAGGTTTGAATACAAAACAGCATGTCATATAAAAGACATTAAATCATGGCAATTTCAGTGTCCAGCTTGAAGGTAATCATATTCTTTATCGTCACACTATCATAGCAATATTAGTATGTAAAATCCAAAATGGTGCTCGAAAATCAAAACCATATGGATGTAAAAGCAGTTTATAAGAGCTTCACAAAGAAGCATATAAACATATATACAGGTTCATGTGACTGCATTTATAGAAATCCAACCAAGGGAAAGAGAGAGGCCTAATTTCAAATCTACAAGTACATAAAAGAGATTTTTATAGCTAAGCTAACCCCTTCAATATCCAATTTTTGGCATTCGATGTCGCTCAGAAAATCAATGGAAGAAGGCACTTTCTGATTGTGTGACTCGAGCTTTTTCCCCCACTCAATTTCATCAACAGGTATGCACTGCATCACGATTTCAAAAAATTAACTGCACTTCGATAGGAATAAAACCGTAGTCTGAACAATATCAAAATAGAAGGCTGACCTTTCCAGAGTCAATGATTCTAATTGGTAAGACTAAAGATTCACTAACGTTGATGGTGTTATTCTCGTTTTCAACCAAAAGGCGGCAACCTTTGTCTTCTGACAGTCCAACTGGCCTGTCAGAGGGATATACACAGAATTAGGATGCAAGCAGATAACTACCAAAGTATAACTATAATTTTTTTACCATATGATATTAGAAATTGCATACCTGCAAATTAATCCAATCTCACCTATATTAGTTTATGAAGCAAATCATCAGATCATGCAGAGAAGAAATACGAAGAAATAAAAATCCCCCCAGAATATGCCCAAATTACCCCCCAAAAATGTGCAGTCAAAATAAGATATGCACTTACCACATGCATCTCCAGGAAGCCCTTCAAGGATTATATATTCCAGTGTAGCATATACATTGGAATTATGGCATCCAGGACATGCTCCCTTTAAAACTTTGATATTCTGACCAGCAGTCCACTGTTGTCCTTTCCTCTTAATTTTTTTATGAACCCTCGCGACTGAAAAACCAGATAATTATCGAATGAATAAGATCAGAAAAATATCTACAGAAACATTAGGTTTAACCAGTACATTGCCCAATGGCTAATTAATGATAGTAATTGATGCATAAAGAAAAAAGTGAAAAGGCATAACTATAATCTTGTTACATTTACCTTTATTGGAAAAGTTAAGTTTTTTTTTCATAATTGAAGAAACAAAAACAATAGTGGGCTCGTCCAGGCCACCGTCGATTTCCTCGTCATAGAGATCATGCATTTCTGAAATCCAATCAGTGTACTGCTTCTCCAGCTCAAAGACAGTCAAGGTCTTCCCATCTTTACGAATTTCAACTTGCACCTCTAAATAACAATGTAGCATTTATTATCATCTATCATCGAAATGCATAACCAAACCTTTCCACAATTTCACAAGGTTTTCCCAGCCAAAAAATCATCTATGAACCAAGATATTTACCACTTTCATTTTCAGGCGCTGTGTTGCCAAACATCTTTAGTGCCTTCGTGTATGGGTGATGCTGGACTAGATCTGTCTGAAGTAGCAAACAACCAAAACAGTTTCAAAATTCTTCTTTTGTAGGCAGAGCTAAAATAAGTACATTGCGTCAAACTGAATTAGATCAGCAACCGGCATTGAAGAGGGATAGGTATTAAGTCAAGTGTATTACGTCATCCATGCATAGGACTACAAAGAAACAGGAAACTAGCAAATTAATTATGGAACCATTAGATTTTTTCATCCAAAATAACATTTAGTAATCCCCAACTCAAGATCATACAAAGATCTATCTATATAAAACTTCATTAATGCATTTGCGTTTGTGCTTTATACATGAGTGTAGACTGATGTAAAATTGGAATAATATTTAAATCTTAATTGACAAACAATATATATTTTAGCTGTAATTAATACTACCCCCGTCCCACGAAAGTTTGCATACTTTCCTTTTTAGTTTGTCCCACAAAAGTTCGCATACTCCCAAAATGGAAATATTCCTATAAATCTCCACCTTCAAAATCTTTACCCCACAATCTCCACCATACACATTCTACTCATTACACTTTTTCTTAAAACCTGTGCCCAGGAAAGTACCGCAAACTTTCCTGGGACGGAGGTAGTACATGACAAGTTTAATATATCAAATATTCATATAAAACTCAAAAAATTAAATGGAGAACACATACTACATCTCTACATTTAAGAATAGAACTGTGGTATTACGGAAATATATTTAGCTAATTCAAAATATTATTGAAAAATAACAGTACTGGAAAAGAAGAGCTACTCCCTGAATT
Source organism: Prunella vulgaris (assembly GCA_026898435.1). Classification (NCBI taxonomy): domain Eukaryota; kingdom Viridiplantae; phylum Streptophyta; class Magnoliopsida; order Lamiales; family Lamiaceae; genus Prunella; species Prunella vulgaris. Next base: position 11,285 of record JAPKLY010002027.1, on the reverse strand, counting down.
ATGTGCACAAATATGCCCAGAAAAAGCAAAATGGCATTCATGTCCCAATGAGTCATATCAAACCAATATATCTTAGGAGTTTCTAGAGGTAACCCCATCTCATAGCTTTAAGGATGCAATAAAATTCATACCTTATGAGGTGTTGGGTTGAAGCCGGAATCGGTATCTGCAGACACAACCATTCCTTGCTTAGGATATGCTTATATATAATCGCACACACTTACATATCCTTAACGCATTGAAATTAAATATAGAAATTTTCAAGTGCCAAACTAGCGGCTGAAAAGTTACCTATAAAACATTTCACTCGGGAGCAGTTTCTCTTCAAACTACGGCCCTTTTCACCCTTTTTCTGTTTTGGCTCCATGAAAGGAAGTAAATCCTATGGGAAGAAAAGTTCAAATCCAGTATCCCAAAATTAATTAAGTTGGATTTATATTTTTAAAATTGAAGTATTAAATTCCAAATAAAATGGGAATTAAGAATTATTTACTAACCCAGCGAGTATCTGGCAGGAGCCGACCCAACCTTCTAACTGACACGCGGCTAAAGCTTTCAAAGCGTTCTCTGGTTCCACAACCATCTGCAGTTAATGTATCTAGTATCTTCGTAATGCTCTCTTCCCCCTGAAATCAACCAAATGCAGATATTTCACATACAAAGCATCTATTTTATAATTTCTAAATTGATGCCAATAATGTGAGATTATTTGTATAGCCATATACCTTGGTTATGGGAAAGTAAATGCACTTCAGCCTCGCATTTGCTTCTAAAAGTACTCTTTGATCTGGAGAATGGAGTGTTAAAAGATGAAATATATGAACGCATATTGCATGAACATTTCACCTACACCGTGTTATCTGAAAATGAAGAGAATCAGGTTCAATTTTTATAGTCAAAATTTGCTTACTTTGACCAGCCATTGAGGAAGAATCCTGCCTGATGCTAAAATGAAGTTGCACAACAAAGTCAGGACCATTGCAAGAGAGCAAGTTTGTTGTAGCTACTTCCCCACCCTCTACTTCTGCTAAATTTAACCCATTGACCTGCAAATTATCCCAAGTTTGAGCTAGATAAGTTGACACAATATTTTACTGGAAATATAATTCAAAGCAAAAGATTTAGTAAAAGAATGTGCCCCAGCACAGAGTAATGGCATTCTCCCACCAGGTTTTCTTATTAAATGATAAATAGCTATGATATATATATATTACAAGAAATATAAGCTAGGGAGCCCTAACTTATTAATGGTTAACAATTAATGGTTATTTTGGGAGCTTAACATATACCAAAATTGATGGTTGACAATTAAGAGAGACATATAATCAGATTGTATTCCCAATTAGCTATGATGTATTTTTTATTTCATGA
>JAPKLY010002026.1:13780-30559 GCA_026898435.1 Prunella vulgaris | reverse complement strand
GACATTGCTGAGGGGGAGGTCGCCGGCGGGGAGGAGCAGGTCCCGCTCACTGTCGAGCAACTGCAGGAGGCCTGTGGGGATGCCATGCTAAACTTGGGCGAGTTCGACGCCAGCGCGCTGACTGGTAATATCACTTCAGAGGCCGAACTCGCCCTTCCCAGCGCCCAGGTCACTCCCGTCCCCGCCGAGGTTGCCGCTGCCCCGACTGAGGTCGCCACCGCCCCTGTTGACGCCCCCGGGACCTAGGCTTTTTCCTGCTTTCTTAGATTAGCTCTTATTTTCCAAGTTGTAGCAGGTCGCCAGACTTCATAGCTCGCCTAGAAGGAGCTCTGTTTTTGTAGTCCTATGTTTTTCGTTCAAGTAGTTTCAGCTCGCCGGGCACATACAGCTCGCCCAGAAGGAGCTTTTTGTAGTTCAAAGATGGCCAGCTGGTCGGCCTTTGTGACCAACACTACTACTCATACTTAGGATTTTTTCAAGTATATTTTTGGCTTGAAAATATCTTAAGTATCCTTTTGAATATAAGTCGAGCATTTTTTGTCCAACTCTTTTTATTTATGTTTTTACACTTTTACGTTATAATTTCTTAAAATAGTTCGTTCTTGTTTATTTTCCTGGTACATAATTGTTCGTCTTATTCTACTTTGAGAAGCGAATCGTTCATTTTACGTCACTTACGACTACGAATTGTACCTCTGTTTTGAGAGTGCGTATTCTTCGTCTTACGCCACTTAAGGCCGCGAATCGTTCGTCTTAAACCACTTAGGGCAGCGAACTGCACTTCGATTGAATCACGTTGGGCCATTGGGTTTCATGAACCTTGCCTTAGACGTTTTTGTCTTTTTCACGAATTTTTCTAACTTGTGGCAGTAGGTGCTTAGCAACCCTTTAAGAAGGGTACCTTCGCGACCTTGGGCACTTTGACCTTTGCCTCCGAGCTATTCAATTACAACGCTTGGGACCTTGGTCCTTGCGCACCGCGGATTTTTGGGCACATGGGCGAGCTGGGTTTGGCGAGCTGGGCCTGGTGTAGTGGGCGACCTGGTGTAGCTCGCCTGGTTGGAGAGCTGCACAGGTCTAAACACTTGGAAATTTTTCTGAATTTTTTGAATTTCTCTGACTTTTTATAGCTACGTAATTTACATCGGTTGCCATCTACATTTTTTATGTCAACCTTCGACTAGTCTATTACAGGATTCTAGTCTATTGGTAGAACTTTTTTAGATGTGCCGAGCTCCAGGTGTATGACGAAGCTTTGCCTTCTGCGTCTTCTAGATCATAGGTACCGTTCGGCCAGGCTGCAGTGACTCGGAATGGTCCTTCCCAATTTGAACCAAATACACCTGGTGGGGCCATCAATTTCTTTTTCAACACCAGGTCTCCGACCTTGAACTTTCGGTCTCGGACCTGCGAGTTGTAATATTTTTCCGCTCTGCGCTTGTAGGTGGCGTTTTTCATTTCTGATGAAGCTCTGGTTTCTTCGATCAGTTCTTTTTCTATTGCCAAGGCTTCATCATTCTTTTCTTCATCATATCCCACCACCTTCCAAGTTTTGTTCTGGACTTCTACCGGGACTACGGCTTCAGTCCCGAAGGCTAGGGCAAACGGGGTCTCCCCGGTGCTGGCCCTATAAGAAGTTTTATAGGACCATAGGACCTCCGGGAGTTCGTCTGCCCAACTTCTTTTCTTTTCCTCGAGGCGGAGCTTCAGTATGTGTTTCAGGATCTTGTTTACCGCCTCGACTTGGCCGTTCGATTGGGGGTAATATGGAGTTGAGTAGTGCTTCTTGATGTTCCATGAACTGCAGAAGTCCCTCAACTTCTGTCCGTCGAACTGCCTTCCATTATCAGTGATGACCGACTGCGGGAGTCCAAACCTGCAGATCAGGTTTTTCCAAATGAAGCCGATCATCCTTTCTTGGGTTATGGTTGTGAGAGCTTCGGCCTCAGCCCACTTAGTGTAGTAGTCTACTGCTACAACAACGAACTTTACACCGCCTCTACCAGGTGGAAATGGGCCGATCAAGTCGATACCCCATTTCGTGAAAGGCCATGGGCTGAAAACCGACCTAAGCTGGTTGGCTGGGGAGTGGATGTTAGGTGCGAAAAGTTGGCACTTTCGGCATCTTCCAGCGAAGCTGATGGCATCCTTGCGGAGAGTGGGCCAGTAGTAGCCCTGTCTGATCATTTTATATGCCAATGCTTGCCCCCCAGCGTGACTCCCACAAATTCCTTCGTGAATTTCTTCTAACACTTCGGACCCCTGCTTCTTAGTTAGGCATTTGAGTAGGGGTAGAGAGAATCCACGTTTATAGAGCTGGCCATCCAGCAGCGTATATCTGGCAGCTTGCTTTACTAACCGGCTAGCTTCCCAGGCGTCTACGGGGGTTGTTCCGTCTGCTAAATATTTTCGGATTGGAGTGCACCAATCTTCACCATCTTCGCTATCCTCCTGCCCCCCACTCGAGGTCTGATTTATCTTGTAATCGGACGTCGAGGGGTTTTTCAGTGTGGTGATCACAACCTCCGTGAATTCGGCTTCGCCGTTGCTAGTAGCTAGCCGGGTTAGAGCATCTGCCTGTGTGTTTTCTAGCCGCGGTATTTGATTGATGTAAACTTGTGTAAACATCAAGATCAGATGCGCGGCTATCCTCTGGTAGGTCATCATCTGCTGGTCTTTTGCTTCAAACTCCCCCCGGACTTGGGATATTATTAGCTGGGAATCTCCAAAAACTTGAAGATTGGTTGCCCCCACAGCTAATGATAGCCTAAGTCCTGCTATCAACGCTTCATACTCAGCCTCATTGTTGGTTGCTCGAAAGTCGAACCGAATTGCGGAGGTGAAGACTTGTCTGTCTGGGCTGATCAGGACCACACCGGCGCCTGCTGCCATGCTAGTTGATGATCCGTCCATGTAGAGATGCCACGGAGCTATACGCCCCCTCGTCGGATCTTGTGGGAAAGTTAGCTCGACGATGAAGTCGGCCAGTGCTTGTCCCTTGATCGCTGTTCGGGGTGCGTAGGTTATACCGTATTGGCTGATCTCCAGTGACCATTTCAGTAGGCGTCCGGCAGTGTCTGGGCGCTGTAGTATTTGACGCAGTGGGAACGTTGTCAGCACCTCCACCGGATGGTCGAAGAAGTAAGGCCTCAATTTTCTAACACTCATCACCAGTGCATAAGCCAGCTTCTCTGTTGGGGTGTACCGCAGCTCAGCTTCATGTAAGACTTGGCTCACGTAGTACACTGGGAGGTGTGTTTTTGCCTCTTCTCGGACCAGGACGGAGCTGATGGCCACCTCCGACGCGGCTAGGTACAGATACAACTTCTCTCCAGGTATTGGCTTCGTCAGAACCTGTGTATCTGCCAGGTATGTTTTGATATCTTCGAAGGCTTGTTGGCATTCACTTGTCCAAACAAAGTGGTTTTTGAGGTGGAGCTTGTTGGCTTTGACCGCCTCTTTGTATCTCTGTGTGTTTGCCTTAATTGCCTCGAAAAATGGACAATTTCTGTCGCTGGACCTGGAGATGAATCTGTTCAGGGCTGCCATGCACCCGGTTAGCCTTTGAATTTTTTGGACGGAATCGGGTATCCCCATCTCAATTATGCATTGAACTTGTGTTGGGTTGACCTCAATCCCCCGCTGGCTAACTAGGTGCCCCAGGAACTTCCCAGAGTGTACGCCGAAGCTGGTCTTCTTGGGGTTCAACTTCATGTTGTAGTGGCGCAGTATGTCGAAGGTCTGTTTCAGGTGGTCCAGGTGGTCCTCCTTTCTCAAACTCTTGACAACTATGTCGTCCACGTACACCTCCATGGATTCCCCGATGTGTTGGTCGAACATTTTCACCAATCTCTGGTACGTAGCTCCGGCGTTGATGAGTCCGAACTACATCCTTTCCCAGCAGTTCATGTTTTTGTTGGTGTAGAACGCCGTGTGTTCCTGGTCTTCCGGGTGTAGAGCTATTTGATGATAGCCCGCAAAAGCATCCATGAATGTCATCATCTCATGGCCTGCAGTGCTGTCCACCAGTTGGTCAATGTGAGGTAGTGGGAAGTTGTCCTTCGGGCATGCTTTGTTCAGGTCCGTGAAGTCAATGCAGAGTCTCCATGTTCCATTGTGTTTCTTTACTAGGACGGGGTTCGCGACCCACTGCGGACACAAAGCCTCCTCGATGAGCTTGTTGTCTAACAACTTCTCCACCTCAACTGTTAGAGCTGCGTACTTGTCTGGTCCATATTTTCTTCACTTTTGGCGTACGGGTCTCCTCGTCGGATCTATGTTAAGTCTGTGACAAGCATGTTCCAACGGGATCCCCGTCATGTCTTCGTGGGACCAGGCAAATATGTCCAGGTTGGACATCAAGAACAGCTCCATTCTCGACCGGTACGGTTCAGGTAACTCAGAACCGATGAAAAGTTCTAAGTCCCTTTCCGGGTCCACCGGGAGTGCCGTCAACTCCTCCATGGGGGTTGCTTTTCTCTTCTGACATTTCCGCCTCGGGTCGTTGATGAACTCGTCCCACTCCCCTTGTGACATCTGCGCAGGCTCGTGGCCTATGTGAGGTTCGAGGTCATCGGGTTGGCTTTCAGCTTGGGCGAGTTTGTCGGTTGTGAACACCTCCGGTGGTCTGTCAGCTTGGGATGGTGTGGTGACTTGGGGAGTTGGGTCAACGTCCATGGGTGTTGGTTCTTGACCTCCCGCAGGTCGCCCACCTTGAGCCTCATCAGCTACCTCCAAGGGAGTAGGCTGCTGCCCCTGCGCAGTTACCGATCCCTGCGCAGGTCTCAATACTTGGGTTTCTTCAACGTCCTCCATTGGTATCGGTTGCGTGTCTTGCACAGGTCCACCGCCTTGGTTGATTTCTGCCAAATCGCCTACCTCCATCATCTCAGTTTCGACCGAGATGACGTCCAGGATGTTTGGCTCGTCTGCAGGGATCTGTACGTCCTTTTCGAGGATGTGGACATGTGTAACGGATTTCTTGACCCGGCCATCTTTGATTTGGAGTAAACACTCTCGGGCCTTTTTCTGGTCACCTTTTATAGTTCCGGCACCCTTTGGAGTTGGGAATTTTAAACAGTAGTAGTAGGTCGAACACACCGCTTTGAATTCATTAATAAAAGGGCGGCCAAGGAACCCGTTGTAGGAGGACTGCTGGTCGACAACTAGGAAATCTATGAGCCTAGTCAGTCTCCTTTCGGGGTCCTCAGCCGATACAAGTTGGACGCTCAACCTAACACTACCTAGGGGGACGGTTACAGCCTCTCCGAACCCCACTATCCTAGCATTGCTAGGTTCCAGGTACGACTCAAAATCACCTAAGGCATCCAAGGTGGATTTGAAGAGAATGTTGGTGAATGCGCCGGTGTCCACAAGTAGCCTGTGAACTCGGACGTTCATGATGTCGGCGGTTATCACCAACGAGTCATTGTGGGGCATCAGTACCCCCTCCAGGTCCGCTGAAGAGAATGTCAGCTCGTCAGCGAGCTGTGAGCCGGACCTGGGGCCGGAGCTGCCTTCCTGGACTTGATTTATGGCCCGGATTTCGGCCTTCCTCTTTCTCCTGGATATGGAGAATCCCCCGTCCTGGAGACCTCCTGCAGCTCCGATCTCCTCCTCAAGAACCAAGAGTTCCCTAGTCGGCTCCATGTTTTGCTGAGGTTGGGGAGGTGCCCTCCTTCTGTGATGGGGACCAGGTTGGTCTGCTTCCTCCTCCTCGTCATCGGAGGTAGCCCTCCTCTCGAACCTCGGTCTCTTGGCTGGGGCCTTCTTCACGAACTCGGCCAATTTCCCCTCCTCGTAAAATTTCCAGAGTTACTTGAGGAGGTCTCGGCACTCGCTGGTGAAGTGGCCGATGGCCTGATGGTAGGCACAGAATTTGTTGGGGTTGAGCTTCGTGCGGTCCTGGCGGATCCGCCTCGGCTCCTCCAGCATAGCCTTGCCTTGGACGCAGTGAAGACATGGTCGACGGAGACAGTGAGGACCTGGTTGAGCTTTTCTTTGAGCTCGTCTCCCTCGCCAAAGGCCTTTAAGTTCCGGGGAGCTTTGTAGGTGCCCCCGGACTTCCTCCCGTAGGGTTTCTTTTCCTCGTGGGTGCCAACTTCTTTCAGTAGTGCCTCCTGCATAGCCACAAACACCCCCGCCTTGTGGCGGAATTCGCTATAAGTGTTAGGACATGCGAGGTGCATTTCCTTCCAGAGGTCGGTGCCCCTCTTGAGTCCGGCCATCGCTGCTACGACCTTGGTATCTTCGCTTACCGGCTCGCCTTCCAGCAGAATTTTATCGAACCTTTCCAGGTACTGCTGGTTGGTTTTGCTCTCGCCTTGATGGATGTTGGCGAGTCGGTGCTTCTGGGTAAGGTAGGACCCGAACCCAGAGAAGTGGGCCAGGAACTCCCGCGAGAGTTGGCCGAATGAGCAGATTGACCCCGGGGTGAGTGAAGAGAACCAGCGGTGAGCTCGGTCCCCTAGGGTTAACGGAAAGTTCCGGCACTGGGTGGGGTCGGTGGCGCCGACTGAAATCATGAAGTCCGCGTATTTGGCTAGGTGGACTTTTGGGTCCGACTCGCCTTCGTATGCGGACATCACCGGGAATTGAATCTTCTTCTGGACCGGTGCACGGAGGATGGCGGGTGCCAACGGGGAAGTGGGGAGAGTTGTGGCGTCAGGTCCGCCAGACCTGGCTGCTACTTGTGCTTGAAGCATCTCAACAGCCTTTTTCAGTGAGGCCAGCTCGTCATCTCGGGTCACCTCCGGCGGAGGGTGCTCAAAGGTCGCGTGTCTCGCGGATACACATCCCCGAGGTGCCTCACTCTGGGGTGACCTCTCAGTGGCGGGCTGGAACTGGCGTCCGCCGTGGGGGCCTAACCGGTCAGCGGCGGGCCTCCTCAGCCTTTCGTGGACGGATCTGCGTGGCTGTTGGTCGGAGTCCCCATGGGACGCAGCTGGGACTGCCGCACACTCATTTTCTTCGTACCTCGGGCCCAGACGGCCTTGGAGGACTTCCCTCCTTCGAGATTGGTGGGTACCAGATGCCTCGGTGTAGGCCGACTCCCTTCCAGTGTAAGGAGCGGGACCCTCCTCCCCCATTTTGGCTTTTCCGGTCCTTTCCCTGCGCTGACGAGCCTGTGCCGAGCTCGCCTCCTGCTCGGTGGGGAGTACGCTGTAGTCCCCCCTGGTTTGGGTACCCTGGGTGGGCCTGGTCTGCTCCCCGGTTTCAGCGACAGGAGCTCGCCTGGGTACTAGGGCGAGTTCGTCCTGCTGTCGCTGCTGCAACCTTTGTAGGGTTGCGATGGTGCGTTGGAGCTCGCCGGGGTTGCTGACCAGGTCCCTCAGGGCGGGGGCCAAGTCTTCCTGGGTCGCCGCAATTCGCGGAGGTCGCGGAGCTGCGGTGCTCTTCTGGAGAGGTGGTTGTGATGTCTCCACCACCTGGCGTGAGGTCTCCACCTCGGCCTGGTTTTGATTGCCCCCTCTAGACCTTCCCGCAGCTGCGGAGGTCTGTCCCTTGGCGGCTCGAGTGTTAGCCATTTTTGGATTTCGGAGGGGGTAACTTGCTGAAGGGCGTCGAAGTGGAGGGAGGTCACCGGAGTGATGGAGATCGCCTGAATGGTTATCGTCCAGTTTAGGCAGAGCTGTGCAAGTTTTCGTCTAGCCTCGCGTGTGATGAATTGTCCGAAGTTCGGTTTATTCGTGTGCACGCGCGCGTTTGAAAACTTGTTCAGGACTGATTTTGTGAGATCCAAAAATTCAGGTTCTTGTCCAGAAATCTGGGTTCTTCGTCCAAGGATGAAGATGTATGTGTATCTTTAAGTATTTTTGAGTTTTACCAAGAACACCCTCAAATCTTCAAACCTTCAACCAAACCCTAATTTTTTGTTCTTGAAATTTTTTCTTTAATTTTTCAGATTTACACACGACGGAGGTTCGAACCCTCCTTCTAGCGCCAAATTGTTGATAGAATTTTCTAATCTATGTTTGTTTATGTGGCTTTACAACACATTAATCCTATCAAACAATAATCTTTGAATTAATGTTCTTGGGGAGGGAGAATAGAGAGTTTAGAGAGAGAAATATTGCAAGAGTAGTAGTATTGATTTTCAGAATTTGTGAGGAATCGTCTGAATAGTACAAGAGAGGTCTTATTTATAGGTGTGTGAGTGTGAGACGACACCTTACGAGCCTATGTGGCTTCCGGTGTTGACGAAGGTCCGTAACCTTCGTCCTGGTCCCTTACACTGCACCTTACATCATGCCTCATCCTACTACTATGCCTTAAACAAGATGGGCCTCATTAAAAACCTCGCCGTAAACCACCCTTGTGGATAAACCGGACAGAGGGAAAAAGAGTACAACCATCGGGATCTAGTAGGCTAAAAGGCGAGCTCATGGGCGAGCTCGGAGATGAGTTTCAGTGGCTCGGGCGAGCTCCGGAGCGAGCTTCAATGCCTTATATGGCTTACGGATGCTACATGATGGTGGAACTCGGTGAGGCCCACAGGGGGACATGGGGCGAGCTTAGGGCGAGCTCCAGCAATGACAGAGGTTAGCTCCTTTGGGCGAGCTACGTAGCTAAATCGTCCCTGCAAGGGCGAGCTCCGCACTTCAAAGGATCTGGGTGGGCCCTGGCGACCTGCTAAGCCTATGGGTGATTGCCCTATGTCGATAGTGTTAGTTCGCCATATCAACATTTGCCCCCCACTCGAGGTCTAATTTATCTTGTAATCGGACGTCGAGGGGTTTTTCAGTGTGGTGATCACAACCTCCGTGAATTCAGCTTCGCCGTTGCTAGTAGCTAGCCGGGCTAGAGCATCTGCCTGTGTGTTTTCTAGCCGCAGTATTTGATTGATGTAAACTTGTGTAAACATCGAGATCAGATGTGCGGCTATCCTCTGGTAGGTCATCATCTGCTGGTCTTTTGCTTCAAACTCCCCCCGGACTTGGGATATTATTAGCTGGGAATCTCTGAAAACTTGAAGATTGGTTCGTCCCTGCACGGGCGAGCTCCGCACTTCAAAGGATCTGGGTGGGCCCTGGCGACCTGCTAAGCCTATGGGTGATTGCCCCATGTCGATAGTGTTAGTTCGCCATATCAACATGGATTATTCACATTCAAATTAATAGTGGTCAAAAAAAGTAATTTGTATATCTTTTTATGTTGATTGCAATAAAAATAATGACAAATATCTCTTCCCTGATTAGCCATTTTAATTATTGAACTTGGTTTCTCTTCCGATCGAACTTGTTTTATAATTTCTGAACTTGTACAGATAATTATTTGCACTTAACTTAACAATTTACTTACGAATGTCAGATAAAAAAATATAATAAATAGTTTATTCTGTTAATCAACAATTATACTACTGTAACATGAACAATTAGTGATTCTTTAGATCCTCAACAAAATAGATTTTCTTAGAATCCCATTGTAAAGTATTAATAAAAAAGCGAACTCGATTGCCGCTTCAACTTTTGAAAAATTGAGGTGCAATTGCTAATACTATATATCACAACAAAATGTATAGATGTGCAATTGCTAGTACTATATAAATTAATTTAAATTACAAATATTAATTTCTAATACATTTGATTTGTCAAGAAGTTTCTTCATGTGAAACAATATATATTTCATGATAAAATACTATTGCGACTTCATTTATTGATTATGATCGTAAAAATATAGTTTATTTTGACAATTGATTTAGTCACAGGCAAATTAATAGTGGTCAAAATAGTAATTTTTGTACAATAAAATTAATGCTAACAATGTCTTCTCTAATTAGCCACTTTAATTATTGAACTCCCTCTCTAATTATTTCGAACTTGTTTAATTTTTTCTGAACTGGTAGATATAAAGTATTGCACTTGACTTAACAAGTTAGGTAATGTCAATATAAAAATATATAAAAGAGTTTTTTTGGTTAAACCACAATTATTATACTATAACATGGACAATTAGTGATTCTTAGAGCCTCAACACCATTATTCTTGTTTCTTAGAATCCCATTGTAAAATGTCAATAATAGAAACCGACTCAATTGCCGCTAAATCATTTGAAAAATAAGGTGCAATTGCTAGTACTATATACCACAACAAAATGTATAGATGTGCAATTGTTAGTACTACATACTTTAATTTAAAATACAAATATTATTTTCTAAAAAAAATACATTAGAATTATCAAAAAGCCACTTTAATTATTGAACTTCCTCTCTACACATTTCGAACTTGTTTAATTATTTCGGAACTTGTACATATAAAGTATTGCACTTGACTTAACTAATTAGGTAATGTCAATATAAAAATATAATAAAGAGTTTTTTTTTTGTTAAATCAAAATTATACTACTATAACATGAACAATTAGTGATTATTAGAGCCTCAACACCATTATTCTTGTTTCTTAGAATCCCATTGTAAAATGACAATAATAGAAACCGACTCAATTGCCGCTAAATCATTTGAAAAAATAAGGTGCAATTGCTAGTACTATATACCACAACAAAATGTATAGATGTTCAACTGTTAGTACTACATACTTTAATTTAAAATACAAATATTATTTAAAAAAATACATTAGAATTATCAAAAATCTCAATTTACGAAACATTATATATTCCATGATAAAATACTATTGCAACTTCATTAATTGATTATGATCGTAAATATTGTTTATTTTGACAATTGGTTTAGTCACAAGCAGATTAATAATGGTAGAAATAGTAATTTTTAAATCTTTGCATGTTAGATTACAAACTCTGTACAAATAGAATTAATGATAACTATCTTTTCCCTAGTTAGCCGTTTTAATTATTGAACTTGCTTTCTACTCATTTCGAACTTGTATAATAATTTTTGAACTTGAACATATATTTATTGGCACTTAATTTAACAAATTAATTAAGAATGGCAACTTCCATTCATTTTTTAATAATAATTATTATTAATAAGCTAAAGTAATGTAATTAACCTGAATATTCACAAAATTAAATCAAAAAATATATTAATAATATTTTATACTTGGTACACAACAATCATAACTATAACATAAAGAATCAGTATTTCATTATATCCTCAATAAAATTGATTTTCTTAGATAAACAAATCAAGTGTCAATAATACAAGCATACACGGTTACCGCTATAACGTGCGAAGATTGATATACTTTAATCTTTGAAAACTGGTTTCATGGTATGTCAGTGTATCACATACTAATCGAAAATGTGTGACGTGTGTTATATACATACTAATCGAAAATTGAGGTACTTTAATTCACATTATGTAACACTTTAGAAAGTAAAATGTAATTTTGGGACTTAAACCAAAAATCACTGAATAAAGTCTGAACATTACCAAATCCAAAGATCCACTTCAAGCATACATATTACGCATTCGACAATCAAGTCCCAAAAAATTGCACCAGACAATTACAATACCATTTCGTTGATTACAGAACAACTGGGCATGCGAGATTACAAACACAACTACAATAACAACTATAAACACAAAATACCCCTTGTGTAGGGTTCGCCTGCAGGATGATTGGATATGGTCCAATGCATTCTCCGAATTCATTATATCAAGTTCCGCGACTCGATTTTCAAGTGTTCGAACCGAAGATAGTTTCTTTTTCCCTGCTTTGTATTAAGTAAAACTCAAGATTGTTCTTCTTCCTTCCTAAGTGAGATGCATACAACTTATAATGAGTTGGCATTTCCTCATCCACCCATTCAAAATAATTGCAATTACCATGCTTTTTGACAGGAAAAGAGAGGGGAAACCAGAGGAGGCAAAAAAGGCATCCAATAAAAACTCAGGACAAAAATAATAAATAAATCCAATAAAAGAAGAAATGGTATTAACTAATCTCCCACATCGGGCATCTGGAAAATCGATGACCTGGATTCTCCTCGGTGTATGATGTGTAAAAGATAACTTTTGCATCGTGGGTAGGGCAGTGACGAGAGTGCATCTCCCAAGAATCATTGGCCGAAGTTTGACTGAAAGATGGAGAATGTGTGAATGGGGGTGTTACGGGTGAATGATTGAGATGCACGACTGTTCATTTTGTAGTGTTTTCCTACCCTGCAAATTTTGAAATGGGAATTAGGAGTAAAATAAAGATATTAACTTTACCTTTTTACTTGATTTTTTGTTAGGGAATAGTGCAATGACTTCCATTGAATACATTAAATAGGATACACCCTATCCCCCAAAACCACCACCCTCCCTCCACCCCTCCCGTCCCCACCCCTTCATATTAAAACATGCAAATTTAATTAATGTGAGTTTATGTAGTAGTGTACTCAGAACCGAGATAATTTGGCTCATTTAAGTTCAATTATTATTCAAAAATAACGATTTATGTATAGTTTAAGTTAATAAAAAAACTTGACATAAAAATAAGGCAAGTTCATCCTCTAAAAAAAATAATAAGGCAAGTTCAATTGTAAAATCGATGAAGTTTGAATTTGTAAACTAGTAAGTTCAAAATAAAATATTTTTTTATTTTACATTTGGTCTATTTACTGGGGTACTGGACCATCTGATATTAATTGACACACCAAACATACATTGAAAACAAGGATGCCCATATTGATCACATAAGTTCCGATTATTTTTAACATGTATCAAACTGATATATAAGAACATGAAATAAACATATGGCAGATCACTTCAAATGGATAATACCTGGCCAAAATGCCAAAACAAAACAAACACCTTTGGAATATAAAACTCAACCAGCTGTTAAATACATAATAATGTATTTGAAAATCTTCTACAAGAATAATGAAAGCAACTTGAACAGTTATTTGCATTACGTAACATACATTTCCTCTATGTTCTCCATATGATTGTGTATTCATTCACAAAATGAGATAGTCGCCATACACATCCAGTCACCCCAACATGAAACACCTTTGAGAAGATTCATGTTCATAGTTTGTCAGTGTATCACACAAGGTTGATCGCTGTAACATACTAATTTTTCAACCATTTTTCAAAACAAAATATACCAAGGAACTTGACAGCTAACATTGAAACCATTCACCTTGGGACCCAAAGTCTTCAACTCCTTGAATTATGTTATCATCACAAAACTGGTGTTGAACATTGATGCAAGGTGATGGAAAGTAAACTGCAAGAATAATAAGAAAGATGTTCAAAATATGAACATAGCCAAATAAAGTTTAACAAATATGTAACTTTCACATCATGCAAGCTAACTAACCTTGAGGAGATGGGTTGTTCACATTATGCAGCTGGCCACAAGTCAAATTGTCATGCCTACCAAGCTTACCGCACTTTTGGCATATAATTTTTTTCTTCTTGCGATACTCGCCATACGAGAGGTTCCTTGATTTTTTAGGCCGACCAGGTCGCTTGCCAAGACGAGGTGGGAGAATCTTATGTTGTTCATCTTTTTGAAGGAATTGGAACTTTTCAGTTTCAGGGATTGTGTGAAGGTCAGTCGCATAACATTTTTTGAACGTTGCAGTGAGGAAGTATTCATCAACATGTGGAAATATGAGCTTTCAAATGAATTACTGCAACCGCATGAACACAAGGGAAACCTTTTAACTGCCACTGGAAACAATAACATGATTTGCCATTTAAATTAACAACTGACGGATTCGAATCAACCTTAAAAACACTACTTGGACATATAACCACATTCCAATTGCTACCACACTCTTCATAACAATTCCACATATCATCCTTGCTAGTTACAAGGGCTCCAGTCCAAGAACTCCCGAATGCTCTACGTTTAACAAATAAATCACTAATCTTAGAACAAATCTCTTCCACCATATGGGCAACTGGTAGAGATCTTGCATCTATAAGCTATGCATTGGAAGATTCGACAGCATTAGATGTCATCTCACCATACCTAGTGATGTTGGGAGCATAAGCCACAACCCATTTTTCAAAAGGTAACTGTTCAAGCCATTCCACAACCAATCTTCCACCAATATTTTTGAATTCTTCAATTTTAACTTCAAATGTATTGACATCTGATGCATATGCACACTCACGGAACAAATCACCTAATTTCTCTCGATTTTGATTAGTCCAACCCTTTGAAAACCGGCCCTTCAGATTAGTTAACAAGTGATATAAATAAAAGAAATGAACTGGCTCCTGAAATATTTCATTAAATACATTCAATATACCCAAGTGCATGTCTAAAAAATATAGTATCTGGTTATGGTGAATCAATGTACGACGGACCATCTGTAAAAACCAACTCCAGTTTTCATTGTTTTCAGTTGACACAAGAGCAAAAGCAACAGGGAACAAGCCTGCATTTAAACATTGACAAAAACAAGTCAACTTACAATAGCAGATTAATAGAGAGAATATACATGTCAACATGAAGGATTTTTACTACTGAATTTTTTAAAAAAATATTTGACAATAAAATGAATAGACTAATATTTACCATTGTTACCATCCTTTGTCGTGACTGACAATAACGTGCCCTTTGATCGACCTTTAAGAAATGTACCATCAACAAAAATCATGGGACGGCAGCTACGAAACCCCTCTATGCAAGCATTGAAGGCTATGAACAATCTTTCAAATTGATGGGTTTGTTGGTTAGATTGAATTTCAGCTACGCTGCCAGGATTAGTCCGTTTAATAGCATCACAATACCAACACAACTCATCATATGAATCATCAAAGGTACAAAATATTGATTCCCTAGCACGTTCAACAGCTTTGTAAGCCTTCTAATATGGTATGTCAATGCCATACAAGTTTTTCTTTTTCTGTATGACAGACTTGCCACTAATACTTGGGTTGTCCTTCACATCAGGAAGAATAAAATCCCCCACCATTCTAGGAATAAGCCTTTTAGTATCAGTACCAATTAGGTTGCCAACACACTTGTGCACAAGGTTTAAATTAGAAACAACAAAGAAGTTGGTCATTTTATCAAGCTTGCATTTAATAAACCAATCACAATGTGAATCATTAAAAACACAAACAACATGTATATAACGTCTGTCATTTCGATTAAACTTAAACCTGAAACCTGTTTTCAGTGTGAACTTAATCAGACCAGCCCTAGAGTGTTTAGCACCACCCTTAAACACAGCTCCTACGCTATTTTTCATTATATTGTCCCAATCATCAGATAAGAGAGGTTCTCTAAGAGAAATAGCCGACATGTCCAGGTTAGAGATATCAGTTATATGATCATTTTCTACAAGAAATTTACTGGGTTTGTTCTTATTAGCCCTGTACTTTTGATTCTTCGAAAGCTTATGAGTAGAATCTGATGAAACAATATTGGGTTTATCTTTCTTGAAACCTTTCTAGATGAATGTATA
This sequence comes from Prunella vulgaris, assembly GCA_026898435.1. Taxonomy (NCBI): domain Eukaryota; kingdom Viridiplantae; phylum Streptophyta; class Magnoliopsida; order Lamiales; family Lamiaceae; genus Prunella; species Prunella vulgaris. The sequence goes on along the minus strand of JAPKLY010002026.1, from coordinate 15,226 downwards.
TCCCCATCAGTGTGGTTATGAACAGATAAAGGGATACTACATGAATTATTGTTTAACAAGATTTCTGTGTTTACAGTACTAATAGACAGAATTGAACATAAAGTAAAGATATTCTTCAAGTCATCATCACAATCAAGACCAACATTTGAAAACTCCCCAACCTGGCAGATACAATTAAAAGACATCGACGAAATCTCAGACCACCTAGCTCTAACCTGGTTGATGATGTCAGAAAAATATGTGTTCTCTTCGCATGATATCAATTTGCAAGCTCCATGGTTCCTAAAACTAATTAGAATTTTGTTTCCCATATATATTGTGGAGAATAGGGTACACAACGATTTGGTCCTGAAAATTTAACAAATAATTATAATCAGAATGCCTTAATTCCGGATACATCGGCAATTTTTATAACAAAAATACAAGATTTAGATTATAAAAGGTACTAATTAACGAACCTGGAAAACAAATGTCCAAAGAATACCGGATGTTCAAAAATGAAAATTTTGATGGTCGAAATAGGCTAGATCGGCTTGCCAATTGCTCTGCGCCTTTGCCCTGGAAGTGCAGCTTCAACAACGCGTACACTTTCTAAAGCCAACGATTCAAAATTTGAATTTTAAATTGTTTGACAAGTGATATGACAGTGTCTACTAAAACCTATTGAAGTGTGCTAGTGGTAAATGTGTTTTTAGGTGTGGGTTGGGAGGAAGATAGATAGATGTATTGAATATAGTGGGTAATTACCCAAAAACCTAGTTGCTTCCAACCAACTATGTTCGAAATATTTATTTTATAATTAAATATTAAATAATTTAATTCGTATTGTTTGACCAATAAAATGAAGATATAAAAATTAATTTCTTGAATATTAATTGATATGAATGCGTTCTACTCATGGGGTAGATGAATCTATTGTATTCATATTCACAAAATCAATTAATAGTAGTGAGTGAGAAATTGAGTCAACAAAATCAACAGGTTAATACTTTTGAATTACAAGAGAATTAATTATGCAATTAATTCTTATTCCACATTGAAAAATGAGAATACTAATCTAAATAATAATAGTAAGAAGTTAATAAAGCTAATCAAACTACAGTCGATTGATTGACAATCAAAATTGCAACAAGCGCGCGCCGAGCCTTGACCTTGGATCTTGATAATTGGACTTTGGGTGTACTTGGGCCTAAAATTAGAATGAACGTATTTTTTTCCTTTTACGAGTGGAGATTCACCTATAAATAGGTGTTCTCATTCACTCTCTCTCTCTCTCCAGAGTGTTATTTCATACCGAAAAGCACTATCGGGAAATATTCGCTTTGCGAGAAGAGGACTTCTCGACTCAACAAATGTTTTGTTTTAATTTTTATAATTTTACTTTATTTTCTATGTATTAATTGTTAGTATATATGTCCTAGAAGACAATCATTTTAGGGGACATAG
>JAPKLY010002026.1:0-13770 GCA_026898435.1 Prunella vulgaris | reverse complement strand
TTCTTCCGCTGCTACAAATATGTGATTTGTAACTCTAAAACCCAACATTAATTTCTTCCCCGATGTATCCCTTTTCATTACAGTAATATTATTACTTTAACAAATCTTCCCTCCAACAAAGGATACATAACTAACATTAGTTTCTATAGAAAAAAAAAGTTATTTCATTTTCAACTTTAGTTTCTTTTACACGGTGAAAATTAAAAAAGAAGTAATTTGATTTATAACATGAGTATACATGTGAATAATTGTATATCACAATCAATTGATTTGTGATTAGGATTAGATCAATTTAAATAATGGTTACATGTTTGTACAAGTCAACTATACAATTAAAATAAGATAATCCTCTATTTAATACAATATATTCTAATTATTTAAATTTCCTATTTTATGGCCTATTTTACGGGATTATCTTTAATATCCCCCTTCAAGCGTTGCGTGGGGTGTAAGCAGACGCAAAGCTTGGACCGAAGAAACTCAAAAGGCAGCCGTGGAAGGCTCTTGGTGAAGATGTCCGCAACCTGTAAGTGAGACGGAACAAACTGAGTGGTTAATTGCCCAGAGGAGACGAGTTCACGAACAAAGTGACAATCTATGTCAATGTGTTTAGCTCGTTTATGTGCTACTGGATTCTGACTGAGAAATAGGGCACTCTTGTTATCACAAAGTAAAACTGGACGAGTTTTAGTAAGTACTTTAAGTTCACGGAGAAGATTCGTGACCCAAATTAGTTCCGAGGCTGCATTTGCTAAAGCATGGTATTCTGACTCACAGCTTGAGCGAGCCACAGTCGGTTGCTTCTTGGCACTCCAAGAAATAAGATTCCCACCGAGAAAGATAGAGTATCCATATGTTGATAGTCGTGTTTCGATGCAACGAGCCCAATCAGCATCTGAATAACCAACTATGGAGAAATCAGGTTGGCGTGTGAAATTAAGGCCAAAATGAATAGTGCCTTTGACATAATGGAGTATTCACTTAACTGCAGAGTAATGATCGTCTGTTGGAGCATGAAGGAACTGACTGACCAAGTTCACCGAATAAGAAAGGTCGGGACGAGTGATGGTGAGATATTGCAGAGCACCGACAAGAGAATGGTATAATGTGGGATCTTTGAAAGAGTTGCCAGTGCTCACAAGGACCTCACTTGGAGCAAGAGGTGTAGCAATAGGTTTGGAATCAAGCATTTTTGCACGTTCCAAAATATCATGTGCATACTTCGATTGACCAATAAATAAACCAGATGATGTGTAAGAAATTTCCAAACCAAGAAAGTAGTTTAGTTTACCGAGGTCTTTGATGGCAAATTCGGCATGAGTCCGGTTGATGAATCGTCGAAGCATTGCAGGATCATTTCCTGTCAAAATAATGTCATCAACATAAAGTAATAAGAAGATGACAGAATTACCCTGATGTAGATAAAAGAGTGATGAATCGGCATGGCTAGCAAGAAAACCGAGACTACGAAGATAAGAACTGAACCGCTGAAACCAAGCGAGTGGTGCTTGACGAAGACCGTAGAGAGCTTTCTTAAGACGACATACATGATGAGGGAATTGAGAATTTATAAAGCCTGGTGGTTTAGCCATGTAAACTGGTTTATGCAAGACACCATTCAAGAAGGCATTTTTAACATCCAACTGATGAAGAGGCCAGTTATGTTGAACAGATAAAGCCAAAATTATGCGAACAGTGGAGGCTTTGACAACTGGGCTAAACGTGTGACCAAAGTCTATTCCCGGTATTTGTGTGAAGCCTTGAGCTACAAGACGGGCTTTGAGACGTTCGATAGTGCCATCTGAGTGATATTTTGTTCGAAAGACCCATTTGGACCCAACAATATTGGTGTCAGGGGGTCGAGGCACAAGATCCCATGTCTGATTTGAGTGGAGAGCATCAATTTCTTCCTGCATTGCTGCAAGCCAACCAGGAGATTTTGCTGCAGATTTAAAACCTCGGGGCTCACAGGATGCTAATAGTGCTGTAAGAAGAGAGGTAGTAGCTATGTCAACAGGGTAACGGGGTTTGAAATACCAGCTCGGGCACGAGTTGTCATAGGATGAGTAGACTGAGCAGGAGGAGTTATCGGTTCCACAGGTAATGGAGCAGGTGAGTTAGAAGAAGATGTATCATCTGAGCCATCAAGACAAAGAGAGCACGGAGGAGTTTGTACCTGTGGGGATGAATGTGCCAGAGATGGAGTAGAAAAAACATCCAGAAATGAAGATATTTCTAGTTTTGAAATATCATTTTTCGTGATGTCTCCCGAGAAAGGGAACTGAGTCTCATCAAATACAGCATGACGAGTAATGAATGATCGAGCAGAGTCAGGATCGTAACACTGAAAACCTTTATGAGAGCTGCTATAGCCCAGGAAAATGCAAGGACGGCTACGAGGCATCAACTTGTTAACAGCATAATCACGTAAATACGGATAAACACGACAACCAAATGGCTTAAAATGTGAATAATTCTGAACTGTTTTAAAAAGAAGGCCAAAAGGTGACACATTATCCAAAAGCAATGTAGGAAGTCGGTTTATAATATATACTGCTGTTGCAAAAGCATCAAACCAGAATATAGCTGGACAATGAGAATGAAACATCATGGACAATCCCATTTCAGATATATGACGATGTTTCCGTTCTGCTCGGCCATTTTGCTGTGGCGTGTGTGGACATGAAATACGATGAAGAATACCATGATCATTGAAAAAGTTACGCATACATGTATTAACAAATTTAGTACCACCATCACTCTGAAATATCTTTACAGTGCTTGAAAATTGATTGCAAACGAATTTATAGAATCGAACGAAGACCTCAAAAAATTCCGACTTTGCACGTAAAGGATATAACCACGAAAAACGGGAATAGTCATCAACAAAAACACAATAATAGCGATACCCCTCCGCAGTGGATATCGGAGCCGGTCCCCATAAATCACAATGAATTATCTCAAGCACAGAATTAGCACGTTTGTCATTTAAAGGAAAGCTTAAACGTTTACTTTTAGTCAACTGGCAAGAAGAACACATAGTAGGGTTCGGTAGAATAGATGAAACCTTTAAATATCCCAACTTATTTAGTGCAGTAATAGTATTAAAAGGGATATGACCCAATTGAATGTGCCATAAATCAAAACTAGCTGGTAATGAACGGGAATGTAAATCCGTAACAAACCCTGAGAAGTCCCTTTCAATCACATAAAGTCCTTGATCACGCTTTCCTTGTGCCAAAACCTGCTTGGTCTGACGATTCTGGATTGTAAAAGATTGATCAGAAAAAACTACATCCACCGGAAAATCAGATGTGAGCTTGCTTATAGATAAAAGATTTTTGGTTAACTGGGGAACCACAAGTACATCTAGCAATTTAACATTATGAGATAAGCTACGAGTACCAATATGAGAAATAGGAAGAGAATGCCCATTATCAACTATTACACTTCCATTACCAGTGTACTGTTCAGAGGTATCCAAAATGGATTTCTGGGGAGTCATATGAGCGGATGCACCGGAATCGACGTACCAATCTGAATTTGCTTCTGAAATGTTGCAGGACTGCGTAAAGTCATGAGCAAGGCGGGTGAGATGTGCCGAAGGTGAGTGCTGTGAGGGTGCAGTAGGCCGTGTTTGAAGATATTGGGGGCATTTATCTGCATAGTGCTCACCCCTGCATATTTGGCAACGTGGAATGTAAGATTTGCGTCCCCCTCGTCCACTCTGACCACGCCCTTGACCACATCCACCTCTGTAAGTGTGACCTCCAAGGCCACGGCTGGAGGACTGCCCCTGATCTGAGGCAACAAAGGCAGCAGGTGCAGTATTAACCACATCCATAGAGCGCATGAGTTGATCATATTGCTTTGTCTGATGAATCAAGTCTGCGAAGGAAGGAACAGGCGAGAGAGCAAGACGAGTGTCAGCAAAGTGAAGGAATTGAGGGCCAAGCCCCCGTAAGAACCAGTGAGATTTGTCAGCCTCATCCACGGGACGCCCGATAGCGGCCAATTGTTCGCACAAATTTTTATATTTCCGGGCATATTCATCGACAGTCATAGTGTCTCGACGCAAAGCAAAAAGTTCAGAACATAATTGGTTTGCACGACTTACAGATGAGTGAGCATATATCGCCTCTAGGGAAAGAAACGCCTCCCTAGAGGTCTTGCAACCAATTATTTCCGAGAAAGTTTCGGACGTGAGGGACGTCTGCATGACAGAGAGAATTTTTCGATCCTTCTTACGCCACATAGCGATATCAGCAGGTGTCGCACCTGTTGCAGCAGTCGGCTCTGGTGTTGAGCCATCAACAAATCCCTCAACATTAAAACACATAAGCATCGGAAAAGGAATTTGGATAGTTGAGGCATAGGAAAAGGAATTTGGCCGAAGATTGTGGAGGTTTTCAGTGAAGCTCTGATACCATGTGAATAATTGTATATCCCAATCAATTGATTTGTGATTAGGATTAGATCAATTTAAATAATGGTTACCTGTTTGTACAAGTTAACTATACAATTAAAATAAAATAATCCTCTATTTAATACAATATATTCTAATTATTTAAATTTTCTATTTTATGGCCTATTTTACGGGATTATCTTTAATAATACATCTAAAAGATTGAAAAAGTTATTCACTGTCAAGATGTTCATGGATCCTCCATTTCTATGGTGTATATTTCCTTTAAATTTTGAAAAGTGATAGACATATAATTGAAATAATTAATAAAAATATAAATTTATAAAATTTATAAAATATAATTGATTATATATATTGTATTTATTTCTCTCCCAACTTTATAAAAAAATTAAATAAAAAGAAAATAGAGACCATCAAAGTCCATGTCAAGATGGGCGCTATGGCTTGGACATTGAAGTGGGCAATTACAATGGGCTGATGACGAGTTATAGGCCGCACAAAAGGCCCAGGTTAATGACACTAGCCACCTTGAGAAATACACTATTTTTTTAAATGTTCGGTATTTTTTTTCGAAAATTTTATCAATTTTCGGCAAAAAGTTTAGAATTTTTTGTTTATTTTTGTTCTGTGTTAAAAAAAAAATATCGAAAAAATGAAAAATTTCGAAAAAAAATAATGAACAAAGGATAGTATATTTTTCAAAGGATAGTGATTAATTTTTCTTAATAAAAAAAAATCTGACCTATGAACGCAAACTGAAACATAAGAATAGCAAAGATTATATTATTTGCAATAGGTCACGCTAAATTAGACTAATCGAAATTTGTGAAATAATTACCAATGTGATTAATTTTTCTTAATAAAACAAAATCTACAAGAAAAATCCCAAATTTTCTAATTTATTAATACAAAAATAATGCAACTTGATAAAGTTTTTCTAAATATAAAACGCACAACGCCGACATAAACACACGTCAACGCTTATCACTAAAGCACGTTTTTTTTTATAATGAGATATTAATGAAATAATGAAACTCAATAATAGCGAAAGTCGCTGTTCCAATTTCGGCCATCATTTGCCCCTTATTTTACATGATTTACTCATTAAAAAAAAAGATTTGATAATAGCAAATAAAATCAATGTAATTAACGTTTTAATTTTACAAAGTTATAAGTATGACATAAGCCGTGGCTAGTAATATACATTGGATAATGTTCAACTTAAAAGAACATTAATTAATCAAATTTATAAGCCAAAACCTCTTTTTTTTTTTTTTGAAGACAAAAAATTTCACTGGAAGGGAGTTAAGGGGTACTCCAACCCTTATAATAGAAGATGTTAATACTATATAATGCCATATACATCACCAATAAAAAAGTAACTACATTACAATAAAAACATACAACATTCTACCCTCTTTTAACCACTTGCAGCATCAAATCAATACCCCAAAGAGCCCCTCGGATTCATACGCCAATCCCCTATCGGAATTTCTCTTAATAATGTTGTCTTCCCCGATATCCAAGACCAAGATCTTCCAATTATTTTCTCTATTAACCTAATTACATTTATACATGCACCATTAAATACAACATCATTCCTTAAGTTTCATATCGACCAAACCGCACAAATCCACAAAGTCGCTATTATTTTTTTCTTATTTTTTCCATCCAAAAACTCACGCAAGTAACAAGATGATGTGTCAAATTTCTTGGCATCACCACCTGCAACTTGAGTCATTCCCAAATAGCATCCCACACCACTTTCACTAACTTACAATCTAAAAAAAGATGTAAAGTACTCTCAATCTCATCTTTGTACAATGGACACCTCTCCTCATCACCAGAAAAAAACATACCTCACCTCGATAAGTTTTCCTTTGTTGTCATGCGCTCCTTAATCAGTTTTCATGCCATGGTCTGAGCTCGTTTAGGCGTAAATGACTTCCATATCAACTTATAAGCTGTAGCTTCTTGTTCCGATAAGCTTGTATTTATGTTCCTTTCCGCCAATCTTTTATATGCTATAGAAGTGGAGTAAATACCATTTGGTGCTGGTTCCCATCTCCAAGCATCGTCTCTTCCTTGAGTAGGTGCAAACCTATTCAATAACATAGAAAGATTGTGAACAAAAACAGCTTCTCTAGGCATCAACTCTCTTCTCCATTTCCATTCCTAAACCCAAACACCCTCTACCCATTTTCTCATCTCGCTAATCTTTGCCTCCTTATGTAGACTAAGGTTGAATAGTCTTAAAATTTTTTACTTAAGAGAACCCCCCCCCCCCCCTCAATCCACACATCTAGCCAAAATCTTGTTCCCTCTCCATTCCCCACCACTCTTGAAAATTCGCCTCTTATTCCCCTCTCATCCTCCCCTTCAAAAATTTCATTGAGGTGTGCCCACCAACTTGATATTGTTCTTCATGTTGTTTCCCTCCTAATTTCTAGTTGTCCCCATATTTAGCTTTTAATACCTTCACCCACATACGCTCAGGTTCATTTAGGAATCTTCAAATCCATTTCCCTAAAAGGGCTAAAAAAATGCTTTTTAGTTCCTTAATACCTAGACCTCCTTGCTCTTTTCCTTTGCAAATCTCCTCCCATTTGACCCAGGGCATCTTCCTATTATCCTCATCTCCCCCCCATAGAAAAGAGGATTGGATAGACTTGACGTCGCGAAGGATTTTTTTAGGCAATTTGTAAAAGGACAAATAATAGATTGTCATTGCGGATAAGACAGATTGGATGAGTGTTGTCCTGCCTTTCAAAGAACACCGATTACCTTTCCATTTCTCAAATCTTCTTTTAATCTTCTGTGTCAATTCCTCCCATACCATAGCTCTTTTGTGATTTGTGCCCACTTTCAAACCTAAATAAGAGAAAGGTAGATTATGCTCCTTGCATCCTAATATATTTGCCATCATTTGAATACTTCCAGGAATTAAATTCAGACCTGCAATGGAGCATTTGTGAAGTTTACCTTAAGGCCTGATAGAAGTTCAAAATTCCTTTTAGAGTGTGCACGTTCTGAACATTCCCAGTGCAAGAAAACAATGTGTCATCTGTATATTGTAGATGTGACATCTTAACTTTCTCCTCTCCAATCTCTGGCACTTCCAACAATCCTACCTCCACTGCTTTATTAATGCGTAAACTCAGTCACTCTGCCACAATAACATAAAAAAAAAAAGGTGAAAGCGAGTCACCTTGTCTCGATCCTTTTTGCATTTTAAATTCATTCAATGGGCTCTCATTAACTAGTACTGATGTTGTGGCTGATGATAAACATTCCCTTATACATCCCCTCCATTTTTCTGAAGTTCATTCCTTTTTGCATATCCTCCAGAAAATTCCAAATCACCGAGTCGTAAGCTTTTGCAAAATCGACCTTGAAAAAAATTCTTGGCATTTTCCGACGTTTGGCTTCGTCAATGAGTTCATTTAGGATCACCACCCCATCCATAATATTCCTGCCGCCGATGAAAGCCGATTATTTTTCCGCGATAAGACCATTCATTACTCTACTTAAACGTTTTGCCAACACTTTGGACAAGATTTTGTATATGGAGCCAATCATAGACATTGGCTGAAATTCATCTAGCTCTATCACATTGTGCTTCTTTGGGATGAGGACAATGAAAGATGTGTTGAGACCCCTTACAATCTTGCCATTTTCATGAAATTCCTCTATCATTCTGACATTCTCATTTTTTTACCACCAGCCAAATGGTGTCATTCAAATTCGAATTAGTAATAAACCTATTTTGCCAGGTTTCACTTTGAATCCGATCAATCGAAGTTTTATTAGAGATATTAAAAGGATTATGGCTAGAAGGGCCTGCCTAATTAAATAAAAAATAATAATGTTTAAGATTAGTTTTTTCCTAATTTATAAATTAGAGTCGTTTTGATCTGAACCGTTTAAACTGAAGTCATATAAGGAAAAACATCTAATATTAGATACAACACACTAGCCTGTTTAATATTTATTAATTTAATTTAAATAATATTGTTCGTAAGGTTAAGATTATGAGTTTAAATGTAGGAACAAAAAATAAATACAAGAAAATAATGAATAATATCAGGATTTGGTGTATTATACTGCAAGGTCTAAGACTTAATGTGTTTGTTTGTATTACTCTGTGATAGCAAAAGAATGTTGTGTTGTGAATACAAGAGCTAATGCGGATATCTTTCTATCTGTTGTATTGTGTTCTCTTATCTGTATCTCATCCCATATATGCTACAGCCACAGAAGGTCATATTTATACATTCTCTTGGGAAGGAGATGATGCCACATGGAATATGGTTTTGAAGATATCTCCAGTAAGCTAGTGGTGGCACGACACTGACCTACAGTGTAGTAGAGCCTCTTTCCTCCAATAGACTGGTGTCATGTAGGAGAATACTCCTCTGAATCGTACTTTGTGTCAGGCAGCTAGGTGAGATCCTAGGACAACATGACTTGATTCTTTTTTTATCCTACGTCTCTAGCAGCTCGACACTTTGGGGCTTGCCTGAGGCCGATCGCTGGAGCCTGGAGCACGGGAGCTCCCTGGTGGTTGCTCGAGCTCGGAATCAGTTTAGATGGATGCTTGATGTGCCCCTGAGCTGAGCTTCCTAAAATTCGTTTGAGATGGTTTGGGCTTTCCCGAGATGGGTTGAATCATGTTCTTTGGGATTGGTCTTAGGCCTAGGTGAAGGCACAATCGTTCCACAACAAATATAAATATATAATTATTAATTTTACTAATAGTTCTTTTTTTTGCATATTTTAGATGAAATGAGTAATGAATATATATTTTATTCAAATATGAATTAAAATATTAAGTATTAGAGATATTGAGTATTAACTGATCTTATATAAACCTGACTTTTTATTTGGTTGATGAAATCGATTATAATCAACAACACTTATGTATTCTTTAGTTTATATGTTGAATTTAAATCACACCATGTTTTATTATGTATATATATTATATTTTTTATTATGTACCTGTTTAAGCCGTGGATCGTTAAAATTAAGTCCTGATTATTAGCGGCATGTTAAAAGTGAAATGCGAAGCCTCTAGCCTATTTAGTACTCAATCCAGTAGAATTGACCTTAATAAGAACCAGATGGGTTAGCTAACTTGGTCACTGGACCCTTCACATGACTGAGTGTTCCAAGTTCGATTTCCTTTGACAACAAACTAAAGGAGATATAAGGTGGATTGGAGAAAAATCTAGGAGTATTTTGATTTCTTAAAAGGCATTAAAAGTGTAAAATAGTTTGATTCACGTCTTTATCACAAGTGAAATCAAGTGTGATGAACCAATGGAGAATATTTGTTGGAAAGTGAATAATTTAAATAATTAAAAAAAATGTTATAAAAGTCGCTAGTCGCTAATCGGTCGGACTACTAGGGTCTAGCGACTAGTCAGGGATTAATTGGGACTAGTTGGAAGCACATAAACGATAAATATAATTAATTATTTAATAAGTTAATAATGAATTATACATAAAATAATTAAAAAAAATTAACATCACCACTTTTCAATATTAAAATTATAAGTGATAACAACCATGAAACTCAAAATTTAATAAAGTGATAATTTAAAAATCAAGAGAAAATTAATGTTTTAGTTGTTTTAATTTTATTTTATTATAATTACTTGGGGATTGCAAAAAAAAAATTTAAAAAAGAGAGGGAAACATACCTAATCAGGATCAACTAAGTCGACATCTAATTGATCTAATCACTGTCTAGTCGGTGTCTAGTCCGCCCAGTCACTGTCCAATGGGTTCTAGGCAACGACTACTACCCCTAAACATTTTCTTTAGTGACTTAATGTAAATCGGATCGGCCAAGGGCCGACTAGTGATTAGTCGCCGACTAATCGGTCAAGTCGATCGACTTTTAGAACAGCGATTTAAGGTGTACATTTTTTTAAGATTTTCTCTCATAATAATACAATTAATTTTTTTTCAAACTTTATCAAAATTATTAATATTTTTATTGAAATAAATTATATCGCTTTTATTGTGACACAGTCTCATACAATACTTGCACAACCAATCTATATCAGTTTTTACTATATTATTTTACACAATTATTAACTTAATAATCCTAAATTGACAATTCACAAATACTCACTCCGTCCACGATAAATGGTCCACGTTGCTTTAAATGGTTGTCCATAATAAATGGTCTACTTATCTAAAATGGAAAACTTACAATCATTATTTTTCATTTTTTATACACATATATTCACTTTTACACATCACATCAAGTACTTTTTTAATAATTAAATATTTTCTTATACTAATACACTCACTTTTACACATCAACATCAATTTTTCTTAATAACCGTGAATTGTCAAGGTAGTCCAATTTTTGTGGACGGAGGGAGTATATATTATGTATCGATGAAGAAGTTTATAATTCACCAAATATATTAGTTTGACCCTAACTCGGAATTTAATAGAAGCAATTTTTGGATGCATCCCATGCACTTGAAATTTCAATTTTCTAAATTTTATATGTAGCCTATATAATAAGCACAAATGAACGAATCAGAGGCTCTACCAGTGTATATTGAATCAGAGGCTCTACCAGTGTATATTAATCAGAGGCTCTACCAGTGTATATTGACTCTGAATCAGAGGCACAAATGAACGAATCATAAACTGTTTTCACATGATCCTTCTTCGGATTCAACATATATACATATGTTCGTGTCTTCTCTTTCTTTCCAAGAAACTCCAATTTCTTGAAATACAACACAAGAGCTAATTTTCGCCATAAGAAAGAAATGGGATGTAATTGAGGCCGATTTTCTGTGCAGAAAGAAATAAATTTCGATTAGTAAAAGCTTGGGTTGATGATCAGTATGTATGCTTCGTAATGAGTTCTAAATTGTGAATTATTTCCGATAACTACATGATATTTTTGCGTTTTCTCTGTTGTGTATGCGCGCTTTTGACGTTGTTGATGATCATATTTTCTCATGCAGTGGTTACAGTTGGATTGAGCAATATCAGAAGAACAATTGAATAATACGTCATACTATATTCAAAAATACTTCAGTTATTAATAAATTATAATGTAAGAACAACTTCGAAATAACTGAAGATCAATTTACTAATACCTGAAGAATTTGAGGAATGATGTAGTTTTTAATGGAGCATCTACAAATATAATTAGATTAACAGAGGAAATATTTGGGAGATCTTGGTCGTGGATTTCAGGAAAGTCTAATGTATTTAGAGATATTCCGATTGGGGATTGGCGTATGAATCCGAGGGGTTTATTGAGAAAATAAGCTGATGTGACAAGTGCTAAAAGAAGAGCAGGGTGAATTCTTACTTTTGAAATTGTAGTATTGTAATTTGGTTAAGTTGATGGTTATGTAGATGTGAACAACACCTGACATTGTAAGGGTTTGAGTACCCCTTATACTCCCTTTGCAATAAAATTTGTCTTTTCCAAAAAAAAAAAACTAATACCTGAAGAATAACTTATCAATACCCAAAGATTAATTGAGTAATACCTCATACTATATTCTACAATATCTCAAACATTAATAAGTTATACTGCAAGAACAACTTAACAACACATGAAGAACAATTTAGCAATACCCTAAGAACAACTCACAAATACTTTAAGAATAAGTCGGTTTATATCGAATTAAACAAATAATATCTCTTGATTATAAACTTCTAATAGAATTTATAGTTCTTTAAAATAATTATTTAAGATGCAACATCAAAAGACTATAAATTAACTTAAAAACTGATATTCTTAATAAGTTTTTATGAAAATAAATACACTACTCACTTCATTTTAATCCATATACTTATTTTTAACCCGAAAAATAGACATATATGCTTTTGATGTGGTGTTGTTGAAAATCAACAAAAATACCTAAAAATAAAACTAATCTTAACATGAAACCTCAAATTTAAGTAATACCTGAAAATTAATTTATTAACACGTGAAGAACAATTTAAAAATACCTAAAAAAAAGTTACTAAACCAATTGATTACCAAAAAATAAATAGTATAGTGTGTATTGTGTATTTTTAAAAAAATTAAAATATTAACTTTCAACTTAAAAGTCAATTGTATTTAGTGCATAGAAATATTTTTGATTTAATAAATATGTAAAAACATTAGTACGGACATAAAGAAAAGTTTTGAAATTAAAGGAAAGAAAAGACAAGAATAGATTATGACCAAAGACCAACATTTATTCCACATTGAAAATCTACACGGATTAAAAAAATTTCTTTGTTAAGAAAAAAAGGAATATTTTCAATTACTCCAAAGAAGTCCAAAAAATGTGATAGCTATATTAATAATACGACAAAGAAATTAAGAAAAAAAAAATTCAACTTTAAAAGAATAATTTATGATGAATCAATTAGTTTTAAAATATGTTGCATCTTTAATAATAATTAAAAAAAAGTATCAATTGATAAGCACATGCACTTGGGTGCAGATGAGGTCACCTACTCAAATTATATAATTAGGCCTTATAATTGATGCAATTTGGGTGTGTTATCGTAAACAATTATATTTATACCATAATATATTAATATTTGAAAAAAAATTATAAAATGATTCAAAAAATTGACAAAAATTACAAATTGGTTCTGTGCAGAAAAAAAATTATGAAAAAGAGTAAAAATACTCATTTTTATAAGAAAAAGAGTTTTTTACCCATCACTAAAAATTAAAAAGTTTTATACCCATCTACCTCCTCTTCCCCCACCCCACCCCACCCCACCCCAACCCAATCCATTTCAATACATAAATTAAATATCTCCTACTCAAATTAATTTTATATTTCTTATAATAGTTCTAATTGTTTACCATGTATTAATTAATGAGAAAATTTATAAATATTTAGCATAACTTATAATAATTGATTTAAAAAGTGAAGTACTTTATTAATGTAAATATTTTTTTTATTAATTTATGATTGAATAAAAAAATTATTAATTTTTAACTAATTTATTAATTTATGATTGAATAAAAAAATTAAAAGAGTGGGGTAGGGATATAGGAATGTGAATGGGGTAAGAGGTAAGAGAGTGGACCACTTGGGTAGAAAACTTTTTTTTAGGAGGAATGGGTAAAAAACTTTTTTTTCAAAAGGATTGGGTAAAAAACTTTTATTTTTATAAAAATGGGTGGTTTCCTTTTTGTCCCAAAAAAAATATATTTCTGTACAGATATTGTGAACCAATATGTAAATATAGTCACTTTTTCGATCGAGTCCGTCACGCATAAAATAAATACACCATATATATAATTTGACGAGTTTTAATACAATAAAATACAGCCAAAAATTTTT
>JAPKLY010002025.1:0-22140 GCA_026898435.1 Prunella vulgaris | reverse complement strand
TAAATATTATGAATAAATTTGTAAATATCCTCAATAAACATATTAATTAGGTCTTTATTTTCTCAATAGTCTATCTAATATTTATGTGGGTAGATTAAGGTTTTACCGAGTTTTTTAGTGACGGAAAGTAAAAAATAAATTACAACATGCAAACAATATTAAGGAGATCTCCATAAAGGATCCAACAATAGGAACTAGGATAAGATTAAGCATTCCTGGCAAGTTGATGCGCTATATATCAGCATTACAATTGTCCAAAATGAAGGGCAAATTTTAGAATTAATAAACTAATTAATTGCTTGCAATTCAATTTTTTTAATTACCAAAAAAGTAATTGAAGTAATTTTATCTTTCTGCAATATTAGAAGACCTATAAAAAAATTAGAATTTTTAAATTTTACTCTTAATCAATTTTTGTCAGTCCAATTGTCCCTGTCCTCTTCTCCTCTTCTCATTTTCAGTAAATTAATAATTTATGACACAGTAAGAAATCTACGAGAGAAGTTTAAAAAAAAAAGAATAATAAAAATCTCTCTATTCTAAAGATCATTGGGTATCGGTAAACCGGGAGAAAATGGTAAAAATAACTTAAAACAAGGTAATATAACAAGATATATGTGGTAATTAATATATATTTAAACAATATATATATATATATATATATATATATTAATTTTAAAATATTAAACGACTCAAATATCAGTAAATCATAAAATCTACTTAATTAAAAAAAATATACATAACAAATGAAATCTTAAATCTCAACATTACTTTCAAAATTGCATGATATTTGATTAAATGTAATGAACATAAAAGAAAAAAAAAAGACACTATACATTAGAGGTGCACATGTGCGACTTGTTATTTGAAAGATCAGACATAGACTACTACAAAAGACTAAAAAAAATAGATAACTAATTAATAAAATTTGAGTCTAATATTAAATTAACATTTTTCGAGAGATTTAAATGAAATTAGTCCTCTTTTAATCTTATTAAAATAATCCTGTATTTATTTGCTTTATCAATGTGGTCCCGTATTAATTTAAATTTCACCAATAACGTCTAATTGGCTAAAAATGTACAAAATGACACTATTTTCTTATCAATTTAATCACTTATTTATTAAAATTTTCGTCGATTAGGCCATATTCTGCATATTTTATTTAATATTATTTTAATTGACGACGATTATCACTTGACCACGTGGAAAAAATGCTATATCATGGTCTTCTGCAGGAAAATAAGAGTACATAATGATCACATGACCAAAATGGTGATATCTTTAAGCATTTTTCATCCTATATATAGGATCTAATTGCAAAATTTTGAATAGATATATGATAATTATAAAGCAAGATAAATAGAAGACAATTTCACTAAAAAGTAGAAAGATATATATGATGAATTTAGTTCAAATCCCTAGTTTTCAGTAAGATACATGACACATGTCTTTTGGTGGGGATGGGAAGGTTTCTTTAGCATCTTTTTACTTGGTTTTCTTATTGCCATGTGCAGTAATTTTCCCTTTTGTTTGGTGGACACATGCATGACCAATTATGTGGGACCATTTGCTAAGGTAAAACTCTCGTACAATTATTAATTTTCTTTTCTTTTTTAGGATAACATTTAATACACAATTATTGGTTCTATTCGACCAACTTTTATATTAAATTGACCTGCTTATTGATTAAAGTTTATAGTGTGTATAAAGAAAGAACGGTACTTCAAATTTTCTATCAGCATCTTTGCTTTCGACAATTGTGGGGTTTTAACAAAGGGTCCGCATTCAAGTTTTTCTTCTTCTTTTTTTCCCACATTATACTTTATTACTCTCACCGTCCTTTTTTTATTTTTTATTTAATTTTCAATCCTTTTATTGAAATTGATTTATATTATTTTAAAATAATTTTATTAAAAAATGTTAATCAATTCAAGTGAATGAAATTATAAGAATATATATATATGTATATATTTTAAAATTATTAGTGGAATGAAATGTAATTTAAAGATAATAAAAAATTAAAAAATTAATGGAAAAATAAAAAAGGAACGGGAGTATATAATATTTTTTCTTCATTAATTTATACTTTCACTTTCTAGTTTAGAGGCTTTTCCTTCCCAGGGATTTACATTTCGAATTCTATCTTTTCCCTTTGTTTCAGATTTTGCCCCAACTATTTAACTTACAAAGTTCTAATGGAGGCTCCGGCTCTAGATTGAGTTGTACTATTTTAGCTTTATTATATTTTCTCTTAAATTTTTAATGATATCTTACTATTTTACTATTTTCTCTTTTAACGGAGGCTCCGTCCTTTAGACTAATTAAGTCTATTATGCACTATGGTGTGTTTGGTAGGCATTAAAAGGATGTATTACACTTTTTTTTTTTAAGCTCATATTGCTTGGTAGGCCATACTAATATAATATTGATCATTTTTTTTAATCTTCCAGACCCGGTACAAAAACCGCCCACATTACTACCCATTTACTGTAGTTCTTTACATTCCTTATGTTGTCTTCCAGATCTCCATACAAGAGAATGTGGGTTCTACTGTAAAATGAATGCCCCCAATTTCCCCCAAAAATTTGAATTGTCTTCGAATTGTTTTCGAATATTTGAGCAGTCCTCATACTAAATTTATACTATCTACCAAGCAACATTATAAAAATTGTATTGACTTTTATATTACCTATCAGACAATAAAGAGGAAATAATATCACTTGTTTATCTACTCTACCAAACAATATTATTAGTGAAATCAGTAATATTAACTCAATCATATTATAATCTCTCATATTTTATTACATACTATCAAACAACCCCAAGTGCATACTTGAAATTCAAGTATATATTTTTAAATTCAAGTATATATTTTTAAAACACATATTACATTTATTATTGTGAATATTTACCTTGGTTTATATAGAGTATGTCCATTCGTATATACCTAATTATGCGAAACAGTACTCATGTTGGGTTTTATAGTGTTGCCAATTACTTGATGCAAATTAGTAATAATTAGTTTATATAAGATTAATAGTATAACAGGTAAAAGTTTGATTCCTGATAGAAAAATCAGGCAAATTTATTTAACTTATTGTTGGGTGCATTTTATTCTATATTCCTAGAAATTTTGTCAGTTTTTTGTGCAATGGATTAACAACGAATAAGATAGTAATTAAGGTTTTAAATGCATACAAAACTCTAGAAAATTATCTCTAAATAAGCACAAATTGATGTAAATATTGTTGATAGAATTTATTAATGATGTTTGTTATGTGGCTTGTTGTAACATATTAATTCTACCAAACAATAATCTAAGATTTGTGTTCTTAGATGGGTTATATAGAGAGAGAAAATAGAGAATTTAGAGAGAGAAAGTAAAGTGTATTATTATTGAATTGTTTTGAATAGTACAAGAGAGACCTTATTTATAGGTGTGCAAATGTGAGGTGACACCTTGTGAGCCTACTTGGCTTCCGGTGTTGACGAGGGTTCATGACCCTCGTCTCGGTCACTCACAATGCTACCTTTACAATCCTTCGTCCTACTACATATATGTATCCTACTTATGCATCCGTCATTCGGGCTCTTAGGCTAGGCGAGCTTCCTGGCGAGCTCCGTTGCCTTGCATTATCTTTAGGAATGATGCAGCGTGGACTCTTGCTCGGTCTCCTTGGATGGGGGCGAGCTTCCTCTCGAGAGGAGAAACTCACCCGTAATGTTCTCTTCTCTCGGTGCGCTCGGCCGCCGGCGTCGGCCTATCGGGAGCTCGGGTGAGGTTCTTACCTACCTCGCCGAGCTTCCCTACGTTGGCCTTGGTTTGAACCAGTGACTTAGTCCCTGCTCACCCTGGCGACCTTCTTAGCCTTGGGATAATTTTATGATTATCCCCAGGTAGTTCGCCTTGTCAACATTAACCTCGGTCCAAGTCGATGACGAAGCTTCTATACAAGCTGGCGACCTACATAGCCTTGGGATAATTCCGTGATCATCCTCGGGTAGTTCGCCTATCAACATTTGCCCCCCAACTTGCTCACATCATGATATTTCTAATGTGTGGGCGAGCTGATTTGCCTCCGTGGACGAGGGCTCGAGTGTTGGCGAACTACTACTGAGTAGGATGTCGAGCTCGCTCGTGAGCTTCATCACGGCGGTTTGGTCGCCGACGTGGGGCGGGATTTGAGGCATCGTGCACGCTTTTCGAGGCTCTAATTCCCGCGCCCATCATGACAATATTTTTAAATCTTTTGCACGTAGGTCCTTGAATTTCCAGGATATTAGTCCTCGCCCCCGTGTCTATAAATAAGTGAAGGTGAGTTCATTCCTCACTTTTTTGCTTCCGAATTTCCAGAGCAATTTTCGGCGATCGACTTCCTTTGTCTCCTGCGGAACTCCGAGCGTTCTTCAAGGTAGAACGCGAATCTCGTCTTCCTTCTTTTCCTTTTATTGCAGAATCTTTCTTATCTTTTCGAGTCCCCGAAAACCTTGTACATTTCCGGTGGCTTTCCCGTGTTCTTCGTTCGTCTTATCCCCAAAACTCCGACGGTTGGACTCTTTGAGGACGTAACATTTAAAACCTTGCTTCAACCATGTCAACCCATTCTTTGAGCCGGACTTTATCGAACTGTAATCCTGAAAAGCGCCCTGTAACTGGAAACGAACCACTCCCCCTCATCACTCCAATAATGGTCGACTCGGGTTCTGAGGCAGCCTTCGTAGCTCGCCCAGACTCCAGCGAGCTACTCGGTGAAGTCTGAACTGACTCAGGGGAAAGGGCGACCAACTCTGGCCAGAGCGAAGAATCTTACCTCCGCGAACTCTGGCGAGGTTTTGAGTTAGCTTCAAACGACGCCCTAGCCGAGGATGAGGAGGTCACCGAGGCCGCAGAGGAGGTCGCCGAAGTCGATGAAGAGGTCGCCGAGGCGGGCGATCCTGTGGACGATACCGACGAAGTCACCATCGAATACCTTCGCACCATTGGTTTCCCGGAGCCTCAACTTCTTGAGCACCAAGTCCCCGACGAGGTTGTCCATCCTTTCGATTGGGAGGAGTACATCGCCGAGCATGTGGTGAGCTTCCCTTACCCGGACCGAGTCTTTGGAGACCCGGAGGACGTTGCTGAATCTGATTACAAAGATGGTGAGGTCGTGAGCATTGTCAACGAGTACTCCCTCCCCAACATACGCAAGAAGTTTCGCATCCAGCTCGATATTTTTATGTATGCCCAGGAGAAGAAAGAGCGGGCCGATTCGCCTCCTGAAGGATTAACCGCCATCAAAGCCCCGGGGAGAAGTTTCTAGGGGTGCTCCCGAACAAAGTCCGTGATTGGAAGGAGCAATTCTTCTTCATAAGCGGAGACTGGCGAGCTTCCGATACTTACTCCGGGCGAGGCGGTCGTATCTTCTCCCCCGAGGGATATGGGGAAGCTAGCAGTAGGTCGCCCATTTCGGTGTGTGTGGGTTAGATTAGATTTACTAATCTAATCTTCTTTCTTTTTGCAGTTCCGAAACGCCACACGTCTAGCCGAGGTAGGCCTGAGGTGTCGGCCGAGTTCGACCTGGTGCAGGCTATCTGTTACTTGACGAGCGAGAAGGACAGGGACGTCGCCCATTTGTGCAAGCATCATTGCCTTCGACTTGCAGGACTTCACACTTTGCCCCATCACCTCATCCTCCGAGGTCCCGAGCTCCCAGGTCCGTAACTTACCAAAGCTCGTCGCTTATGATATGTAGCTCACCCAGGCCCTAACTTCATCATTTTGTTCCCTGTAGGTGGTAACTGGGCCACATTTCTAATCGCTGAGATCCTGGAGGCTTACCACGTGCTAGCTCGCCGGATTGCCATGGGTCCCCCTCCTCCGAATAGACTGGCCCTACCCTCGGCCCTCACCCTCGAGGCAAGCAAGAAAGCAGAGCTCGCCGTGAAGAAGGGCGATACCGGGGGTTCCGGGGCCCAGAAGGGGGCGGCCAAGGCTCCATCAAAACCCCCCGCTCCGGTAAAGACTTCCCAGGTCGCCCGGACCAACCGGGGAGGTGGGCGAACTGCGGCCATGCCAGAGCGAGCTTCCGAACAATCCAAAAGGGGACCCCAATGCGAAGACGGGTCCCAGGTCGGCGAAGGCGATGCGCGAGCTCGCAAGAAAGCACGGACTCTTCCGCACGACGAGGAAGGGCGCCCAAACAGGTAGAGCGAGCTGACACCAGGTCGGCCCATTCGACTGCTCCATTGGCGGTCGCACCTCCCCGAAGGTCGCCGCCTTCCTCATCCCCCTTTGGGGTCCAAACCAACGACGACACGCTCCTGGGCTGGGACCCCGAGCGAGCTCAGTAAGTAGCTCGCCATCTCTGCCTTGGCCCTCATCGTTTTCTTATATTTTTCATTTCCAACTCTAACTGTTTTAACTTTGCAGCTATGCCCCCATCACCCATCCGAACAGGCAAGAGCCCATCCACGCCTACGAGCGATCTCGCTCTCTGACCTCAATGCGCAGCCTTCCTCCGGGTCTTGCTCAGAACACTGTGAGTGAGACGCCGAGGTTCTGGTCCCCTCCCCAACTGGCGAACATCGAGAGCCAAAACCTGTAAGAGAATGCTCGGCTCTCGATGCACTATGCGAGCAGGCTGTTGCTCACAAATCAGAAGGTGATCGAACAAGCCGCTCAACTAGAGGAAGGTTGCCAGAAGAGGAACGAGGCCTACTTGGCAATGGCGGAAAAGGCTGATAAGCTGAAGAAAGCTTTGGAGCTCACCGAGGGAAAGACGGCCGCGGCTCTGGCTTCTTAGCAGAGCGCCCTCGATAACCTCACTGAACTCCAACGCAAGCTCACCTCGATTCAAAGGAGTGCTAATGCGCAGATCAAGGCCAAGGAAGGGGAGTTCGCTGAGAAGCTCGCCCGCAAAGTTGGTCAACATGCTGTGACCAAGAAAGAGCTGGAGCTTCAGCGAGGTTTGGTCAGGCGCGCCGACGAGGAGTGTTCGAAGTTAAAGGATAAGCTTTCGGCCAAGATAAATGAGGTCGCCGAACTCCGCAATGATGCATCCTACTCGGCGGACTTGGTTGCCGCAAGGGCTGAGGCCTCGGACAGGGGCTTTGTCCAGTGCTATGTCGAGGTTATCCGTGCCATCTAGTGGGCACGAGCTCACAATGATGACGAGCTGAAGGCAGTAGTTGGCGATTTCAAGGATTGCCTGGATAGGGCACCCTTCCCTGATGAGATGGAGCTAGACATTGGCGACCTTCCCAAGCTTGGGGTGCCCGTTGACTTCGTTCCGGCACGTTTCAAGATTACCAAAATTGTGCCCGTGCCGGAGCTGAACATCGGCGAGAGGGAGTTCGCCAATGAGGAAGAGCAAACCCCGCCCACCATGGAGCAACTGCAAGAGGTCTGTGGGGATGCAATGGTCAACATTGGTGAGTTCGACACCAGTGGGTGTACCGGCAACATTACCGTCCTGCCGAGGCTCTCTCCCCCGGCCGACCAGACTGTAGGCGGGGAGGTCACCCCCCATGCTGCCGATGCCAAGGTGCCTGCGGACGCCTCCTCTACTCTCGCCCCCAAAGCCCCCGCAGCTCCAGGGACTTAGTTTTCTTACTTCCCTAGATTAGCTTTTTGCTTTTGAAATTTTTACCAAGTGATAGTAGCTCGTCGGGCTGTATAGCTTGCCCAGAATGAGCTCTTTTTGTAGTTACTTTTTACTTAAGTAATCGAAGCTCATCGGGCATGTGTAGCTCGCCCAGAAGAAGCTTGTTTTGCACTTCACAGACGGTCAGCTAGCCGACCTTTGTGGCTAGCACTATTTCGCATACTTAGGAATTTTTCAAGTATCTTTTTTACTTGAAAGCTTATTAAGTATCTTTTGAATGAAATTCGAGCCTTTTGCTACAACCTTGTCTTCGCCTACATTTTTGTGCTAACGTTATAATTTCAATTAGCTCGTTTATATATTTTCCGGGTACTCAATTGTTCGTCTTACTCTACTTTCGAGAAGCGAATTGTTCGTTTTACGCCACTTGGGACTACGAATCGTACCTTCATTTACTTAGTACATATTCTTCGTCTTACACCACTTAGGGCCGCGAATCACTCATCTTAAACCACTTGGGGTAGCGAGTCGTACTTTCATTTAATTCACTTTGGGCGGTTGGGTTTCATGAACCTTGCCTTAGACGTTTCAACCGTCTCTTTTGTGAATTTTTTCTAACTTATGGCAGTAGGTGCTTAGTGATCCTTTAAGAAGGATACCTTCGCTGACCTGGGGCACTTTGGCCTTTGCCTTTGAGCTTTTTAGATTATAACGTTTGGGACCTTGGTCCTTGCGCATTGCGAAGCTTCGAACAGTTGGACCTTTCACGAACCTTCGAACGGTTGGTTGTTTCGTGAACCTTCGGAAGGTTGAATATTTCATGAACCTCCGAACAGTTGGATATTTCGCGAACCTTCGGAAGGTTGAATATTTCGTGAACCTTCTAATAGTTGGGTATTTTTTCAAGAAAAACTTCTAACTTCATATAGCAACGTAATTTATATTGGCTGCCATTGACACTTCCGATGCGAACCTTTGACAAGTCTATTACAAAATCTTGGTCTATTGATAAAATTTCTTTAAATGAGTTGCGCTCCAGGTGTATGACGAGGCGTTGCCTTCTGCGTGTTGGAGGTCATAAGTACCGTTTGCCCAGGCTGCGGTAACCCAGAACGGTCCTTCCCAGTTTGATCCAAATACACGCGATGGGGCTGTCAGTTTCTTCTTTAGTACCAGATCCCCAACTTTGAACCTTCGGTTACGGACTTGGGAATTGTAGTTCTTCTCCACTCTACGCTTGTAGGTGGCATTTTTCATTTCCGACGAAGCTCTGGTCTCTTCGATCAGATCTTTTTCGACTGCCAGGGCTTCATCGTTCTTTTTTTTGTCAAACCCTACCACCCTCCAAGTCTTATTCTAGATTTCCACCGGTACTACCGCCTCAGTCCCGAAGGCTAAAGCAAATGGCGTCTCTCCGGTACTTGCTCGGTATGATGTTCTGTATGACCACAGGACCTCCGGGAGTTCGTCTGCCCAGTTTTCTTTCTTGTCTTCGAGGTGGATCTTCAATATGTGCTTCAGAATTTTGTTGATCGTCTCGACCTGGCCGTTTGACTGCGGATGGTATGGAGTTGAGTAGTACTTCTTGATGTTCCACGAACTACAAAAATCTTTCAACTTTTGGCCATCAAACTACCTTCTGTTGTCCGTGATGATCGATTGCGGAAGTCTGAACCGGCAGATCAGGTTCTTCCATATAAAGCTGATCATTCTTTCTTGTGTTATTGTCGTAAGAGCTTCGGCTTCATCCCACTTGGTGTAATAGTCTACTGCTACAACAGTAAACTTCACACCGCCTCTGCCAGGTAGGAATGGGCCGATCAAGTCGATACCCCATTTTGTAAAAGGCCATGGGCTGAAAACCGACTTCAGTTGGTTGGCTGGGGAGCGGATATTTGGTGCAAAAAGTTGACACTTTCGGCACTTTCGTGCGAAGCTAATGACATCTTTGCGAAGAGTGGGCCAGTAGTACCCCTGTCTAATTGTCTTGTATGCCAAAGCTTGTCCCCCAGCGTGACTTCCGCAGATCCCTTCGTGAATTTCTTCTAACACCTCGAACCCTTGCTTCTTAGATAAGCATTTGAGTAGGGGTAGAGAGAATCCACGCTTGTAGAGCTGGCCATCCATCAACGTATATCTGGCAGCTTGTTTCACTAGCCGACTAGCTTCCCATGTGTCCTCGGGGGTTGTTCCATCCTTTAAGTATTTTCGGATCGGAGTGCACCAATCTTCACTATCTTCACTGCCTTCTTTCCCCCCACTCGAGGTCTGATTTACTTTATAATCGGACGTCGAGGGGTTCTTTAGTTTGGTGACTACAACCTCCGTGACCTCGGCCTTGCTGTTACTAGTAGCTAGTCGGGCTAGGGCATCTGCTTGCGTATTTTCCAACCGCTGTATCTGATTGATATAAACCTGCGTAAATATCGAGATCAGATGCGCTGCTATTTTCTGGTAGGTCATCATCTGCTGATCCTTCGCTTCGTACTCTCCCCGGACTTGGGATATTATTAGCTGGGAATCTCTGAAAACTTGAAGATTGGTTGCCCCCACAGCTAATGATAACCTAAGTCCGGTTATCAAAGCTTTGTACTCCGCCTCGTTGTTGGTTGCTCTAAAGTCGAACCGGATCGCGGAGGAGAAGACTTGTCTGTCCGGGCTAATCAGAACTACTCTGGCTCCTGCTGCTGTGCTAGTTGATGACCCGTCTACGTAGAGGTCCCACGGTGCTATACGTCCCCTCGTTGGATCTTGCGGGAAAGTCAGCTCGACGATGAAATCGGCGAGTGCTTGTCCCTTGATCGCTGTTCGGGGAGCGTAGGTTATACCGTATTGGCTAACTTCTAGTGACCATTTCAACAAACATCCCGCAGTGTCTGGCCGTTGTAGTATTTGCCTTAGCGGAATGTTGTCAACACCTCTACCGGGTGGTCGAAGAAGTAGGGCCTCAATTTTCTAACACTCATCACCAGTGCATAGGCCAGCTTCTCTGTTGGGGTGTACCGCAACTCAGCTTCGTGTAGGACTTGGCTTACGTAGTACACTGGAAGGTGTGTTTTCGCCTCTTCTCGAACCAGGACGGAGCTAATGGCGACCTCCGACGCGGCGAGGTAAAGGTATAGCTTCTCACCAGGTACCGGCTTTAATATCTTCAAAGGCTCGCTGGCACTCGCTCGTCCACACGAAGTGGTTTTTAAGGTATAGCTTGTTGGCCTTGGCCGCCTCTTTGTACCTTCGTGTGTTTGCCTTGATTGCCTAAAAAAATGGGCTATTTCGATCACCAGACCTGGAGATGAACCTGTTCAGGACAGCCATACATCCGGTTAACCTTTAGATTTCTGCACAGAATCGGGTGTGCCCATCTCAATTATGCATTGGACCTGTGTCGGGTTGACCTCTATCCCTTGTTGGCTCACCAGATGCCCCAGGAACTTTCCTGAATGTACTCCGAAGCTGGTCTTCTTGGGGTTCAGCTTCATGTTGTAGTGGCGTAGTATGTCGAAGGTTTGTTTTAGGTGGTCAAGGTGATCCTCCTTTCTCAAACTCTTGACAACTATGTCATCCACGTACACCTCCATAGATTCGCTGATGTGCTGGTCAAAAAACATTTTATTCACCAACCTTTGGTAGGTTGCTCCGGTGTTGATAAGTCCGAACGGCATCCTTTCCCAGCAATACATGTGTTTGGTAGTGTAGAACGCCGTATGTTCCTGGTCATCGAGGTGCAATGCTATCTGGTTATAGCCCACGAAAGCATCCATGAATGTCATCATCTTGTGGCCTGCGGTGCTATCCACAAGCTGATCAATGTGGGGTAGCGGGAAGTTGTCCTTCGGGCACACCTTGTTTAGGCCCGTGAAGTCGATACATAGTCTCCACGTTCCATTGTGTTTCTTTACCAAGACGGGGTTCACGACCCACTGCGAACATAAGGCTTCCTTGATCAGCTTGTTGTCCAACAGCTTCCCATCTTCGACGGTTATGGTCGCGTACTTGTCTGGTCCGTACTTCCTTCGCTTTTGGAAGAAGGGTCTCCTTGTCGGATCTATGTTGAGTCAGTGGTAAGCATGCTCCAATGGAATTCCCATCATATCTTCATGGGACCAGGCAAACACGTCCAAGTTGGACATCAGAAACAGTTCCATCCTCGACCGGTACGGTTCTGGCAACTCGGAACCTATGAAAAGTTCCAAATCCCTTTCTGGGTCCACCGGGAGTGCTGTCAATTCCTCCATGGGAGTGGTTTTCCTCTTTTGACTTTTCCACCTCGGATCGCTGATGAACTCGTCCCACTCCTCTTGTGACATTTGCGTAGGTTCGTGACCTAGGCGTGGTTTGAGATCATCAGCTTGGCTTTGACAGGTTCCTCAACTGTCAGTACCTCCGGGAGTTCGTCAGTTTGGAGAGGTTCATCGACCTTTGCTGCCTCCGGGGGTTCACCGACTCGGGATGGTTCCGCGACCTGGGGAGTTGGATCAACCTCCATCTGCACAGGTTCTTGATCCTCCACAGGTCCCTCACCTTGAGGACCTTCGACCACTTCCATGGGCATAGGTTGTGAACCCTGCACCGGTTCCTACACTTGGTTTGTTTGGGCTTCCTCCACTCCCTCCATCAGCACCGGTTGTGTGTCCTGCACAGGTTTCGAGACTTGATCAAACTCCAGCAGGTCGCCTACCTCCATCATCGCAGTTTCTATCGAGATGATGTCTAGGATGTTTGGCTCGTCTGCCGGGATCTGTACATCTTCTTTGAGAATTTAAACCTGTGTTATAGATTTTTTGACCTGGCCGTCTTTGATTTGGAGCAAATATTCGCGGGCCTTTTTCTGGTCACCCTTTATGGTTCCGGCACCCTTAGGGGTTGGGAATTTTATACAGTAGTAGTAGGTCAAACATGCCACTTTGAATTCATTGAAAAAGGGGCGGCCTAGGAACCCGTTATAGGAGGACTGCTGGTCGACAACAAGGAAATCTATTAGCCTAGTCAGTCTCCGCTCCGAGTCCTCGACCGATACAAGTTGGACGCTCAACCTAATAGTACCTAGGGGGACGGTTATAGCTTCTCCGAACCCCACTATCCTAGTATTGCTAGGTTCTATATACGACTCAAAATCACCTAAGGCATCTAAGGTGGATTTGAAGAGAATGTTGGTGAAAGCGCCGGTGTCCACAAGTAGCCTGTGAACTCGAACGTTCATTATGTTGGCGCTTATCACCAACGATTCGTTGTGGGGCGTCAGTACCCCCTTCAAGTCCGCCAAAGAGAATGTCAGCATATCAGTAGGTTATGCGGCGGGCTTGGAGCTGGAGCTGCCTTACTGGACCTAGTTTACGGCCCGGACTTCGGCCTTCCTTTGTCTTTTGGAGATGGAGGATCTCCCATCTTGGAGACCTCCGGTAGCTCCGATCACTTCCTCGAGGACTAGGAGTTCTCGAGTGGGCTCCAGGTTTTGTTGAGGTTGGGGAGGAGCCCTTCGCCTATTTTGAGGACCCCGTTGGCCCGTGTCCCCTTCCTCGTCATCGGAGGCCTCCTTCCTCTCGAACTTGGGCCTCTTCGCTGGCGCCTTCTCCACGAATTCGGCCAACTTCCCCTCCTCGTAAAATTTCCATAGTTGTTTGAGGAGGTCTCGGCATTCACTGGTGAAGTGGCCGATCGACTGGTGGTAGGCACAGAACTTGTTGGGGTTGAGCTTCGCGCTGTCCTGGCGAATTCTCCTCGACTCCTCCAACAAGGCTTTATCTTTGACCGCGGTAAAGACATGGTCAACGAAGACGGTGAGGACCTGGTTGAGCTTCTCCTTGAACTCGTCCCCGTCGCCGAAAGCCTTCAAGTTCCGGGGGCCTTGTATGTGCCCCCAGACTTCTTCCCGTAGGGCTTCTTTTCCTCTGAGGCACCGACCTCTTTCTGGAGGGCCTCCTGCATGGCTACGAACACCCCAGCTTTGTGCCGGAATTCGGTGTAGGTGTTCGGGCATGCCAGGTGCATCTCCTTCCAGAGTTCGGTGCCTTTTTTGAGGTCTGTCATCACCGCGACGATTTTGGTATCCTCGCTCACTGGCTCGCCTTCCAGCAGTATCCTGTCAAACCTCTCCAGATACTGCTGGTCGGACTCATTCTCGCCTTGGTGGATATTGGCGAGCCGGTGTTTCTCGGTAAGGTAGGATCCAAACCCGGATAAGTGGGCCAAGAACTCTCGCATGAGTTGGCCAAAGGACTGGATTGACCCCGGGGCGAGTGATGAGAACCAGCGGTGGGCTCGGTCCCACCGAGATCATATAGTCTGCATACTTGGCCAGGTGGACCTTCGGGTCGGATTCGCCTTCATATGCAGACATCACTGGGAAGTGAATTTTCTTTTGGACCGGTGCTCAAAGTATGGTAGGTACCAACGGGGATGCGGGGAGAGTGGTGGCGTTGGGTCCGCCCGATTTGGCTGCTACTTGCTGTTGTAGCATTTTTACGGCCCTCTTTAATGTGGCCAGCTCGTCGTCGCGGGTCACCTCCGGCAGAGGTTGCTCAAAGGTCGTGTGCCTCATGGACGCACGCCCCCGAGGCGCCTCACTCTGGGATGACCCCTCCGTGACAGGTCGGAATTGGCGCCCACCGTTTGGACCCAACCTATCAACTGCGGGCCTCCTCAGTCGGTCGTGTGCGGACCTACGAGGCTGCAGGTCCGACTCTCCCCTCTGGGATGTAGCTGGGGCCGCTGTTTGTTCAATCTCCCCATAACTTGGTCTCAATCGGCCTCGGAGGACCTCCCTTCTCAGTGATTGGTGGGTGGCGGATACTTCGGTATAGGCCGAAGCTCGCCCAGTGTGCGGAGCTGGCTCCTCCACTACCTTGGCCTTTCCGGCACATTCCCGTTGTTGGCGAGCTTGAGCCGAGCTTGACTCCTGCTCAGTGGGGAGCTCGCTATATTGACCCCGGGTCTGGGTGCCCTGGGTCAGCCTGGTCTGCTCCCTGAGTTCGTTGGCTGGAGCTCGTTGAGGTACCAGGGCGAGCTCGTCGAGCTGCCTTTGTTGCAACCTCTGCAGGGTTGCAATCGTGCGTTGGAGCTCGTCGGGGTTGTTGGCGAGGTCCCTCAGGGTGGGGTTCCGCTCCTCGTGAGCTACCGAAATCCGTTGGGGAGGTCGCGGAGCATTACTCTTCTGGGGAGCTCGGCGTGAGGTTTCTCCCTCGGCCTGGACCTGGTCGCCCCCCTTCCACCTCCTTGTATTTGCCGAGGTTTGTTCCTTAGGCATTTTTTGTTTTCGTTGGGGGAATGTCGCCGAGGTTCTTGACTTCCAGTCAGGGCGAACTTGCTCGTGTTTTCATCTAGCTTTACGTGTAACGAATTATCCAAAATCCGATTTATCCGTGTACACGTGTGCGTTTGAAAACCCTTTTTGGATAGATTTTATGGACCCAAAAATCCGGCTTTTTGCCCAGAAATCTGGGTTTTTGTTCAAAGAGTGAAAATATGTGTGTATCTTCAAGTGTTCTTGAGTCTTGGTCAAGAACACCCTCAAATCTTCAAACAACTCTCACTATTTGCTCTCAAATTTTTGGGTTAAGGACGTCCTCCTTCTAGCGCCAAATTGTTGATAGAATTTACAAATGATGTTTGTTATGTGGCTTGTTGTAACATATTAATTCTACCAAACAATAATCTAAGATTTGTGTTCTTAGATGGGTTATATAGAGAGAGAAAGTAGAGAATTTAGAAAGAGAAAGTAAAGTGTATTATTATTGAATTGTTTTGAATAGTACAAGAGAGACCTTATTTATAGGTGTGCAAATGTGAGGTGGCACCTTGTGAGCCTACTTGGCTTCCGGTGTTGACGAGGGTTCATGACCCTCGTCTCGGTCCCTCACAATGCTACCTTTACAATCCTTCGTCCTACTACATATATGTATCCTACTTATGCATCCGCCATTCGGGCTCTTAGGCTAGGCGAGCTTCCTGGCGAGCTCTGTTGCCTTGCATTATCCTTAGGAATGATGCAGCGTGGACTCTTACCCGGTCTCCTTGGATGGGGGCGAGCTTCCTCTCTAGAGGAAAAGCTCGCCCGTAACCTTCTCTTCTCTCGGTGCACTCGGCCACCGGCCTCGGCCTATCGGGAGCTCGGGTGAGGTTCTAACCTACCTCGCCGAGCTTCCCTGCGTTTGCTTTGGTTCGAACCAGTGACAGTCCCTGCTCACCCTGGCGACCTTCTTAGCCTTGGGATAATTTTATGATTATCCCCAGGTAGTTCGCCTTGTCAACATTAACCTCGGTCCAAGTCGATGACGAAGCTTCTATACAAGCTGGCGACCTACATAGCCTTGGGATAATTCTGTGATCATCCTCGGGTAGTTCGCCTATCAACAAATATAACTCTAATCATGAGTTGAAAATAGTTTTGCAGAATTGGGCTAGGCGGGCCGTCTAGGTACCGTTTAAATGCTAGACGGTCATCTGCCGATCAAATTTTTATAAAATTGATCATTATTGGCGCTAGACGGTCCTAGACAGCCAAGCAATCCTTAGATATGTTTTCAATTTAAATTAAAAATATATATTTAATTAGGTCAAAAGTAGAAAAAATAAAAAATAAGATGCACGTTTACTTCTACTCTTAAAATTTAGTTCTATATTGTTTATTAATATTTTTATATTTTCTTGATCAGTCATACGTTTTTATTTTTATATTGTTATTCTTGAGTGTTTGGAGTATTCTATATATAATATTTATATATATTAAAAATTAAAACAAAAAAGGCGGCGTCTAGACGGCCAGAAAACACCCAATGTTATCAATTTTCAACTTCTACTCTCTTCATTGGGAAGCAATACTTTAGTCAGTAGCTGCGCAATCAACAATAGAGGCTAAGTACATAGTCATAGCAGAAGTACTTAAAGAAGCTATGTGGCTCAAATGCATACTGAGAGATTTTTGGATGAATCACAGAGCTGTGAGGATTCTGTGTGATAGTTAGAGTTAATTTGCTTTGCATCTAGTAAAGCATTAAGTTTTCCATGAGAGATCAGAACATATTGATATTAAACTATACTTTGTAAGAGATATTATTGAGAGAGAGAGGGTTGTGGCACAAATATGCCAAGCTCAAAATTTGTTCATTGCAACAAGTTTGTGAAGATGAAGGAATGAGATGTATGTTGATTCAGGAGACTCTGAGGAAAGAAGGGGCATACTTTGTATTGAGGTGGAGAATTGTGAAGTGCAATGCAAATATGTGATATCAGCTTAGAATGTTAGTCTACTAATCAGAAGACCTTATTCAAATCAGAAGGGTCCGTTTAGGAATCAGCTGAGTATGGTCATGATGAAGATTCAGGGAAATTGGATCAGACCAGCTAAGATCAGACCGAATGAGTTCAGGTTAGGTCCGCTGGTGTCAGACTAGGGCAACATAGTTGAAGTCAGTTGAGGAGAATCAAACGAGGTCAGATCAACTGAGGCTAAGTCAACTGATCTCAGGTCATATGAATTAGATCGAAGTCAGGTCAGACGACTTTTGTCAGTTCAAAAGAAACGTTCAGAAGCTGTCTATTTCAGGTGAATCGAAACTTGAAGGGTTTGAATTGATTTTTAAGATTCAGTTATGAAATATATTTAAATTGCTTACAGTAACCGACGCACAATGAATTCTCAATTAAATGGAATAACACCAATGGAGCTAATTCAACCACTGGACTTATTCACGTCTATATAAATTACACATTAGCATGGTTCTCCATAAGTTTTAGAGAGAGTGGGTTCTAGTCAATTGAGAGATACTACCTCGATCCCCCAAAAGTTTACGGTACTTTTGGGGGCACGATTTTTAAGAAAAATGTAATGAGTAGAATATTTAAAATGAAGATTGTGATGTAAAGATTTTAAGGGTGTAGATTTAATTAAATGAATATTTTCATTTTGAGAATATGCAAACTTTTGTTAAATAAACTTTTAATTAAATCGCATATTCTTGAGAGTTAAGTGAATCTGCAGAATTCGTTCTCAAATTTATTTTATTTTGTAAATTGATTTTCACGTTGATAGTGGATCAAGTATTGCACCGATCCCCCATGAACGTAAATTTTCAAGATCGAACCAAATAAACTTGATGTTCTTCTTTTCTATTTTGTTTTTTCGTTTGACACTGTGTTTATCTTCTTCATTAAATTTTTATTGAGTGGATTTAATTGTGGCTTAAATTTGTTACAACACGAGGAACCTACAATGCCGCAACTGTGGGAAGTGAACACGCTACTAGAAAAAAGGCCTATCACTACATTAATTTTAGTACACAATAAAAGAAGTGTACTAAAAACTAGTCCATTGATACACATGATTCTTATCGCCTAATACTACACTACACTATATTCTATTAATACACTATTAACTAAATGTCATGATATAAAATCAATTAAGACATTTGAAGTAGTGTATTATTAGCCTAATTTTAAGTTTAAAAATAAATAATTGCTACTAATTAATAAATATAAGTTATTTTATTTCTAGAAAATTAGATGCCCAAGTTTTTTTTTTTTTTTTTGAAATATAAAACCTTTCTAATATTTTTAGTGTAAATACTTTTACATCCACAATAATATGACTACGCTAATTGCTGGAATTCAAAAGTGAAAACTAATTAAGTAATGATAATATAATTATATAAAAAGAACCAAAATTTTGATTCTCCAATTAATGGAAAAGATTTTATTTTAAAGGTCAACATAAGAGATTGATGGAGAAAATAATTGAAAAATTAAATTATCAAAACTAAAAAATAGCCAGTACTAAGTTTCGAACACACTACCTTTCAGTAGATCAAAAAATCATTAACCACTAGGACAAAGTCAAATTGTTTATTAGGTTGTAATACCATTGTTCAAATAATAAATAAAATATGCACAACAGAACACTTCTAGTAATTATCTATTAAGTAGGAAGTGATAGTGTATGAATTCGGGAAGGTATATATTACGAACTTAAGTCATAATTTTTTAGAAAAATGGTTAATTAATTAATTAATTATAAGATCATGTAAACTTAGCATATTAATTTTTTGAGTAATTATAACGTTTTTATTTATCATATAAATCTAGGACTTTGTCTATATTAAAACTTAATATGATTTATTATTTCAAAAAATACATTTGAACCGGTTAATTTAATAAAAAATATATATTTTTAAACTGAAAATTTTATTTTAAAATTGAATTCTGTGTACAATTTTTTCAAATGATATTTTTTATAAGTAATTACATCGTATTACTTTTTTTTATTATAATTAATTATATCATATTAATTTTTGGAACGAGATCTTGTTAATAGAAGGTTTTTTTTTGTGTGTGGATAAAATACGATGTAATTATTCATGATGGTGTGTGATTATCAATTGGATTAGTGATTTAGTGATTCTATTTACAAGTATTGATGTTGGGATCCTAATAGTATAACTGTTTTGTGAGGATGGTATTAGGAACTACTCAGTATAGTATTACATACTATTAGTTTATTTCCTAGTACCATCCTCACAAAAGAGTAATACTATTATCTTATTTCCTTAATTTTTAGTTTTAAATTACTACTAAAAATAAAAGTTTTGCAAGATATTATCTATTTTAGTTTTAAATTAATAGATTAGATATAAAAAATAAAATTAGTTTACAGATATACACTTGTTGTACTTGTGATACTTATAGTAGTCATAGTCACTTGTAGTACTCACACATCCTCATGTTTACCAAAACTCTATGTTATGATAAATTTAGTGATTTGGTGTGTGATTATCAATTTGATTAATGATTTAGTGATTCTATTTACAAGTATTGATGTTGGGATCCTAATAGTATCACTCTTTTGTGAGGATGATATTAGGAACTACTCAGTCTAGTATAACATACTATTAGGTTATTTCCTAGTACCATCCTCACAAAAGAGTACTATTAGGTTATTTCCTTAATTTTTAGTTGTGCAAGATATTATCTATTTTAGTTTTAAATTACTAGATTAGATATAAAAAACAAAATTAGTTCAAAGATATACACTTGTTGTACGAAAAGATTACTCGTTGTGTTACCTGTGAGTTGAAATTGTACTTGTGATATTTACAGTAGTCATATCCACTTGTAGTACTCACACATCCTCATGTTTACCAAAACTCTATGTTATGATAAATTTAGTGATTTGGTGTGTAATTATCAATTTGATTAATGATTTGGTGATTCTATTTACAAGTATTGATGCTGGGATCCTAATAGTATCACTCTTTTGTGAGGATGGTATTAGGAACTACTCAGTCTAGTATTACATACTATTAGGTTATTTCCTAGTACAATCCTCACAAAAGAGTAATACTATTAGGTTATTTCCTTAATTTTTAGTTTTAAATTAGTATTAAAAATAAAAGTTTTGCAAGATATTATCTATTTTAGTTTTAAATTAAACTAATTAATTTAAAATTTATAATAATTTATGTTCCTTTTATCAATTAAACCTGAATAACTTATAAATATTTGAATAAATTAAAATAAAATGATTGATAATTACCAAATGGAGTCATTCACGGTTTTTTTATTATAATTACACTCAATATTATTTTCATACTTATTCTTTCTTGATATCTCAATATTACTTTCATATTTTTTTAAAAAAAATTAAAAATAATATTGGGTACAATAATAATAAGATATATTATTATAGCCGATTAAGACTAAAAAATCTTTTATGAAACATTCTTAATTTATTAAAGGTTTATTTATTATTTTAATATATATATATATATATATATATATTCATTTTTTAAATATGTACAATTTTAATAAATGTTTAATGGATCATTCCAGAAGCATAATTAACCAAATTCTAAACATACCCCATTATTTTAGAGACAAAAATAGATATAAATAAAAAGCCTAATTTATCCTTATATAAATATGAGATAAATTAAATTTTTTT
The DNA here is from genome assembly GCA_026898435.1 of Prunella vulgaris. Lineage (NCBI taxonomy): Eukaryota > Viridiplantae > Streptophyta > Magnoliopsida > Lamiales > Lamiaceae > Prunella > Prunella vulgaris. The sequence goes on along the minus strand of JAPKLY010002025.1, from coordinate 1,620 downwards.
AAAGTTTTGTTGACATTAATTCTAATTTTTTAAGTTATTTAATTTTAAAATTAGTACTTTGAGTTTGAATCGGTCAATTTCAAAAATAAAAAAAATATTACACATAAAACAAAAATTGAATAATTAAAAATTATAAAACTCTGATAATTTTTTTAAAATTAGATAAATATTTAAATAATCAAATTAAAATAAATAAAAATAAAATAAAATAAAATAAAATCTAAAAAATATTAAAATAAATTCACCAAATCTTCAAATAATCAAGTGAAATCTTTAACAAATAGTAAAAAAAGATCCAACCAAATCTTTAAAAATAATTAAAATAAGAAATTAATTTTAAAAAATTCAAATTTTAATTCAAGATAAATTAAAATAAAAATATAATTAACTTTAAATTTAATTATTTATGAAGTTTAGTTGATTTAAAAAAAAAATTATTTTACTAAGCTTTAGCCTATTTCTTAATTATAAATTTGTTTATTTTTTTCATGTTTGTATTTTTTTATTAATTTTAAAAGTTTAATATGTTTAAAAATTTAATATATACTTCAAATAATTTAATTTTTTAATATTTATGAAGTTTTTAATTAAAAATTATATTTTAATTTATATATTTTAAAAAAATTATAATTTTTTAAATATTTTTTTGAAATATATTCAATTTTTAGGATTCATAGCAAATTAAGAAAGAGTCAATAATTTTTCTCATTTCCGTTTTTTAAATAGAGAAAAGTGGAAATATGTTTTTTTTTTTTATGGAATAAGGATATTATAGAAATTAATGGGGTATGTTTAGTAAAATATAATAAATCCTTAAATTTTATTAGAATATATTTAACAAATAAAGTTTATATAGAGAATTTTAGGATACAAATAGTGCCAATTGTTAACCACCGCCTTTATCAAATGAAAAGGGATATGAAACCAAATCTCCCAAAACTTTGTTTTTTTAAACTACGCGCATTTTAAAATTTAAGGAAAAAAATCGCGGGAGAAAACCTGCCAATGCAAACCATGGATCGTGGGGTATGTCTCCTCCCACGATTATTCGACGTTTTTCAATTTGACAAGGGTTGGGTTTCTTCTAGTTTTGTTCCTCCTAACAAATTGAAGGTAATGAACAAATGAAATCCTCTTAATTTCTCTTCAAACCATTATCATTACTCACTCTCTCTACTAATGGAGTCTCAATTGATTAGTCTTTCTTTTCAGATATTTCAGAATATAGATTAAATAGACCAATTTTGAGGATGATGGTTGAATTTTGGAATTCTTCACGCAATTTTTTTTTTTTAGTTTCAGGGTAAAACAAATTTGAGTTTACAGATCGTTGATTAAAAAAGAATTGACCAGGTATTTGATATTTGAATTTCTTCTATTTTAATTTGTGAGCTAACCATATGCTTTATTAAATTTGTTCAGGTTTTTAGGCATGATCCGATGAGCTTCGTAAATGAGATTATATCTATTGCAAATGCTAATTTGTTGATTATAATCAAGTAAGTATTTTTCATGCTTTTACATCCTTCATTCTATTGTTTACTTTAGATACCAATTGCAGTGCATATTTTACTGCACATTTAAGTGTATTAGATTATTTGAATTTATATTTTGTGAGAT
>JAPKLY010002024.1:0-30584 GCA_026898435.1 Prunella vulgaris | reverse complement strand
CCTAGCGGATGAGATGTTAATTACCAAACATTGCACAACATGAGTTTTACAAAAATCCTCCCGCTTTTAACTTTTATTCTTATGATATCAACCTTCACCCCCACCCACGCCGCCGACTTCGCCATCACTAACCGGTGCAGCTACACCGTGTGGGCCGCCGCCACAACTGGCGGCATAAGGCTCGACCCCGGTCAGACTTGGTCGGTCAACTTTAACCCGGACACCCAAAGGGTTTGGGGCCGGACTAATTGCAACTTCAATAGCAACGGCCGGGGCTCGTGCCAGACGGGAGGCTGCGGCGATCTCCTCGCGTGCAATCCCTCAGTCTCGGCACAACCCCCGGTGACGTTGGCCGAATTCACTCTCAGAGGCGGTCTCAATAACGACTACTATGACATCTCGGTAATAGATGGGTACAATATTCCCATGTCCTTTAGCCCCACAAATGGCGCGTGCCCTAGCCTCACGTGCACGAGCGCAAGGTGTCCTGATGCTTACCTCTTTCCTACCGATGATACTAAGACAAAGGCATGCCCTACCGGCACCAATTATAGGATCGTCTTTTGTCCTTAAATAACTATATATATATGTATGTCTAAATGTACACACGTGCATGTGGAGAATAATGACGAGGAACTCAATAGCTAGAGTCAAACTCGACTTAATAAATTACTAGTTTGTATTATGTTTGATTACAATAAAATATGGAATGTTAATTGATGTATTAAGTTTTGAATAAATTACGTACTTCTTCTAAATACTTAATTGCTTAAATATGGAATGTTACTGATGTTGTATAGGGAAATTACTTTTTCAAGACCGTAACTTAAGGATTTGATAAATGAGGATAGTAATATTTTGGATTGACCAAATGACGACCATAACATTAAAATGTTGCAAATTGAGGAAAAAATCTGCCCGATCGAATCAACACAAACTGGGCTAATTGACCCAATTTGAACTGGATTTGGGCCAACATTCACGTCTGAGATCGAGCCTATTTGACCTGAATTCAAGTTGAATTTGTCCTCAATTTACAATTTTAATTAAAAAATTACCGTCTTCATTTTGCCAATCCAAATTATGTTCCTATTTTACTATTCTAAAAAATATATTATTCACGATCTTGTGCATATATATGGTTCTACTTTCCTATACGATGGAGGTAGATATATGGACATCAAATATTGTATCAATAAAACAATTAATACATGTATGTTGTCGAGCTCGAGTCGAGCCGAGCCGAGCCGAGCTTGAATATTAGACAAAAAAGAGCTAAAATATATTTAATATTTTATTTTATTAAAATAATAAAATTATCGAGTCGAGCTGAGCTGAGTCGAGCTCTAGTTTATCGAGTTCTTAGCCGAGTCGAGCTCGAGCTAAAAAAATCAAGCTCGATTGAGTTCGAGTCGAGTTTCAAGCTTCAAGTATTGTTATCGAGTCGAGTTCGAGTTCAGTACTACTCGGCTCGACTCGACTCATTTACACCCCTACTGTGAATGTGCATAGCCTTTATGGGATAGTAAAAATAGTGGGAGTAGTTGTATCTTTTGGGGGTGTCCTTACTATAACACTGTTCAAAGGGCACCCGTTGAAAAGTTTTAGGCATGCACCCTTTCACTTGAGTAAACCCAACAAAATAAATGATAATTGGTTTGTTGAATTTTGTAAAATGTATTTTTCATTCAATCGTTTTCTACTCAAGGTGTGAGTATATATTAATCACATACCTTATTTTTAAAGTTTTGTACACGCACATTTTGTGCACGATCCGTACATGCACATTTTAATGTAATCAATGTATTTAATTTGAATGTTGGAATTGTAATTGACAATATGATTATATCCTCTAACAATTCCAACATTCAAACATCTATCAAAATTTCAACATACCTTCCGACATACATCTGTTTCCCCAATGCAAAATACGAAAACAATTCAACAAGTAGTGTTGTCAGAGGATTGAGGACGGTTACAAATACCGGCCCCGTACATTTGGCTCACATTTGCAAGTAGCATACAAAGTCTGAGATTACGATTGCCTGCAGAGAGAGTAGAATATTACAAAGTTGATCAACTTTAATAATTTTAAATAATATCAGTTACCCCATATAGGATGGACCAGAACTCAATATCGAGTCCAACCGTCCATGCAACCTTTTTGAAGTTTTGTACATGCACATTTTATGCACGATTCATACATGCACATTTTGTATACGATTCATAAGTGCACGTTTTAATGCAATCGGCCTTCAATACAACTGTTGCATTTGGGTTTAAATCTTGTTTCAAATATTTGTTATTTTGCATATTTTTTTTAAAGATCTCCCAAATTTACCCTCTGAAATAAATTTTTTTTATAATTAGAATGTATATTTATACCCACTAAATTAGCATCTGGTCTCTGATAAATATTCTGATATATTTTATCAAATATTTAATATTTTAAAATAATTTAATGATAAATTTATTATAAATTATTTTCATATAAAATATAAAAAATAGTTTTATCACTTTTTTTAAAAATCAGTTTAACGTAACTATCCAAAATTCAAAAGTAAAATGCGTATATTGAAGATTTAACAAGGGAATTTTTTAGGCTAAATTTATCTAATCCTTCTATATTCTAGTTAATAGGGAATTCTTGTTGATTATGCATTGATGGGTGAATGATTTGTGTGAAAATTATTTGAAATTATTTTGTTAAGTTGCCTATTTTGAGTAGATTTCTTGCAATTATTTATACTAAATTTAATTAATGGAGATTAATTTTGAAAATATTATTTGTATTGATATTTTTATAGGAAAATTGAATTGGGCCAATGGATGATATTATTGAATGATTAATTTGAGCCTGACATGTGATATATTGAAAGAAGCCCGTGATTGACCAGTTACAATATTCCAACAAATAAATCCAGTTGTCCTCTCAATTCCTCAACTGTGCCACGTCTTCTTTATTCATTTTTACTAGGTTAATGCTACCTTTTCTAATAGCTCATGAGGGCTCCACTAGTGAAAAAATTTGCTTCAATTTTTAATTCATGATTTGTCTTTTTCTTTTTTTTTCCTGCACAACTCTGGTAACTAAAACAATATAAATGGGCCTCTCATTTGATTAATTCAATGGGCCAAACAAATTAGGAATATGTTAACAATTTAATTAAATGCATAATAATAATGCAATTTAATCCAAACAATAATTCCACAATTTAATTTCATCTTACTTTTTCTATAAAATTGTCAAACAAATAATTTTTCATAATTAAGTTCAATTAGTCAATTTAGTGTAGAAAATGCATGAAATCCTATTAAAATTAGCAATAAAAGAATAAGAATTTTGAGCAATTTTCATATCAATCATTTAAAAAATAAAAAATTTAAATTATATTAATCCCTTTATCACAATTTATTGATTAGGTTGCAAATTGTTTATAATTCATATTCTTTATTTGTTAATTTTATATAATTTCTTATATTTATTTACATTAAATTGACTAATTTCATAAGAAAATTATTTTGCTATTTTGAAGAAATTTGAGATTTTTTAAACAAAATATACTTAAGATAATTGGTGAAGAAATGAATAAATGAGTCGAGAAAGATTGAAAGTGGAAAAAAAATGGTTAACTATTTTTTTACTATTAGTGGCCCTTATATTTCATAAGAATCGGCCTAATTCAAAAGGAGAATTGCAGGTTTGCTAATTAATCTGTAAATTAGATAAATGGCCCATGGAATTAATTCATGGGCCCAAAAAGAAACCATTCAAGCCCATAAAAATCAAAGGCTATATGCTAGTTTTATTTGGGAGGGGATTGGTAAATGAAGGCAGAAAGTGACGTGTCTTTGTTGAAGTTTTCGATTGCCATTTGTGTTTGTCTGTTTGACCAAAGATCAATGAGGAGCAGAGGTGGCAAACGGGCCGGTCCTGATCAATAAATTGGGATGAAGCTGTAATAAGAAGAAATTTAGAAGAAAAAAAAAAAGAAATTCCACACGATTTGCCCAATTTTTATTCGGGTCGAGTTGATACTTCACATCCCGTGTCCATGCCGCCGAAGTAACTCACGCGGATTGACATTCTCCGCGTTAATAGTTAGTTCACAAAGTCTCCATGTACTCCAAGAATTATCTCCAAATCAGATCAGGTGAGCTAAAAATGATGCTAATGTATTGATATTCCTTCCCTTAGTTTAATGTATTGATAATGATAATTTATTGCTGTATAATTAATTAGTATCTTGATTGCAATAATAGAAAAAGAATAGTGAACTTAATAAATTTTATAATAATTTATTTGAGTTGTGGCGAACGTACATTGACAATTTCAGTAGCTACTGCTTTTATTGGGGGTATTTTCTAAGTGCTATGTGATGAAAATCCCATACACTGATGTTGAAGGAGGATTTTCTTAAAATAATGGTGTGTTCATCAATTGCAAAGTAATTATTGCAAAAAAATTCCACAACACTTTACCACAAATTCCACAACACTGTACCACAAACCCTCTATATAAACCCTAGCCAATAAGATGTTAACCACGCATTGCACAACATGATGAATTTCACCAAAACCCTCCCTCTCCTAGCTTTTATATTAGCCTTCACTTCCACCCATGCCGCCAACTTCGCCATTACCAACCGGTGCTCCTACACCGTGTGGGCCGCCGCGACGACCGGAGGCAGGAGGCTCGACCCCGGTCAAACTTGGTGGGTCAACTTTAATCCGGACACCCAAAGGGTTTGGGGCCGGACCGGTTGCAACTTCAATAGCAACGGTCGCGGCTCGTGCCAGACGAGCGACTGCGGCGGGCTCCTCGTGTGTAATCCCTCCGTCTCGGCCCGGCCCCCCCGTGACTTTGGCCGAATTCACTCTTAGAGGTGGTAACAACTTGGACTATTACGACATCTCGGTAATAGATGGGTACAATGTTCCCATGTCCTTCAGCCCCACAAATGGTGCGTGCTCTAGCCGCACGTGCACTAGCCCACGATGTCCTGATGCTTACCTCTACCCTACTGATGATACTAAGACAAAAGCATGCCCTACGGGCACCAATTATAGGATCGTCTTTTGTCCTTAAAATAAATAAATATTATATATATATACTCACACATACGTGTGTAGAATAAAGATAAGGAACTCAATGGCTACAGTCAAGCTCTGAACTATATTATTAGTTGTATTGTGTGTTTGACTACATTATGAAATATTAAAATATATGGAGTTTCCTTAATCTCTTCTACGTACTTCTTTTAATAATGAATTACCTGATATTTGTAGTGCTAATGACGTTGTGGATTTGGGTCAGTTTTATTACACGATGGAAATTGATATGGACTCCAAATATTGTATCAATTAAACAATTAATGTATTAAAGTTCGATCAGCATACGTTATCTAAGTAGTTTTGGGTAATTTGTAATTCTCGAAATTCAGGAACATATATCTATGATCGAAAATTGTCCTTTTTCACAATTTTGGTCTCGACTGTTAGCTATTTGACCTAAATCAAAATCCTAAAATTTCTATGGAACCAAAAGAGAAGATTGATTTCATAAAATTTATATAAGTATTCACGCATTGGGAAAAATATCTTTTAAGGATCCACGTCAGCAAAAGTGCCGGAAAATTCCAAATTCAACAACCACATGGGTTGTGCATGGAAAAAAAATTTATAATTTACACTTTTTCGATAAAAATGAGATCAAAATTGGACAAACCCAAAGTTATGGGACCAAAATTGAAGAGTCAACAGTTTTGGACCAAATTCAAACACTCAATAAGTTATGGGGTGAAAAAAAATTTATCCGTACTCGACCTGACAAAACGACAACAACATCGCTGACCAAAACAATTACAAACTATCCAAGCAAACCCTTGGGTCTTTTTTTTTCAATTTACCAAGGTGAACCAAACTCTAGTTCTACATCGAATTCTATACGATTTTCAAATTCTAACTTGATACGAATCGACATTCTTCCATACTCGTACATGCAGTTATCTTGTTCCTGAAGATAATATCATTCGTGGTCTTCCATAATTCCCAGTAAACTCCTTGCCAAATGCCATACCACTTGCTTTCATTTATTTTATTTTTTTATCGATAAATGTTAGTTGTTAGTAGTTACAAGTTAATTCGCCAAGTCTCCCAAACACTCCAAGCCAACATTATATCTCCCCCAATATCTCCAAGCCAACCTTATATCTCACTTAATTCGTTCCCAAAGGGAATCAAAACAAGACCACTTACTCAAGTGAGGAGCCCGGTGGCTAGGTGAGCTAGCCTACCTGCTTACTTGCTTTCATTTACTTAATTTCCATGAACTGTTTAGCACCATCATGTAACAAGAAACTTACCTTTGCAACATTAAATTCCACAGACATCAATCTCAGTCAATCTCTAAGTTTTGCCCATAACCAAATAATTTTTTTTCGTTCGGTAAGGAGGTTGGTTCCAAAATGGAAACGAGGCGTGCAAAATCTTTTTGGGTAGTGATGATAATCGAAAGTATAACATTCAAGAAACCACAGTCCTCGATGTCGCATTTCAATTAACTCTCGAAAGTATTTTGCGAAGTGTATATTCTCGAAAGTCAATCAATAAACATGCCTTGACATAGACTTGCAAAGGATGTAGAACTTTTACCCTCACATACAGTTTTAAAAATAAATAGGATGTGAGTGTGAAGTTAATAAAATATAAAAAGTGTACTTTATTGACTTTTGTTAGTGTAAATTATTTCCTTTATAATGTATCAAAAAAGTGTTGGAAACGTCCCAAAATTAAAAAAATTTGGAAAAAAAGTTGGAATGGAGGGAGAATGTCTTTCTTCTGTCAAGGAATTGACTACAATCAGCTAAAATTTGAAATTTAGGGAAATATAATTTTTTGTCCTTCAAATTTTGTTGGTTTTATTCTTAGTTTTGTTAACTTTGAATTTTTGTTTTTAGTCCTATAAGTTTAGAAAAATTATGTTTTAGTCCTAATGCTGGCTGTTGTAGGTCACTCTTCCGGTTTCTATTAATGTGGCGTGTATTTTTCTATTTTTATAAAAAAATTTAGACTATCACCGAATGAGTGACCTGCAACAGTTTGTTTGAGGACTATAAAAACTATCTTGTGAAAGTTATAGAATGAAAAACAAAAGTCCAAGGTTAATAGAACTGAAAATAAAGTCAACAAAATTTAATGGACAAAAAAATTCTATTTTCTCTACTTTTTAATATTAGGATCCTAGTTATTATTGTCATTCTATTGTTGACCTCTAATGTTGTTGTGACATTATATATATGGGTTAAGGATTTGTAAGTTCAATAATTTGTCAACACTTTGAATTTGATCCAGATGAATTATACATTTTGGTACTGGTCATGTAAATTTAAAAATATATTGATTTTATTTCTTTTATAAACTTGCAGGACTAACACCAAAATATATAATCTATGTGAAAAAATTCAAAATCGTGATAAGATATAGGATTCCAAAAACTTTAATTTATGAGGTAAAAAGTTTTTTGGTCCCATAACTTATTGAGTGTCCGATTTTGATCCCAAAAAATTTAACTTTTCAATTTTGGTCCCATAACTCTTGGTGTTTGTCCAATTTTGGTCCCATTTTTACTAAAAAATCTAAATAATGTTATTTTTTGCAATGCACAACGCATGTTGTGGTTGAATTTGAAATTTTCTGGCACTCTTGCTGACGTGGGTGCCAAATAATTAATTTTTTTATTTATTTTGTATTTTTTACTTATTTTTCAATATTATTGAAACACTTATAAAAATAATAAAATATCAGCAAGAATGATGGAAAGTTCCAAATTCAACTACCATTTGCATCGTACATGGCAAAAAATAATATTATTTTTATTTTTCGGTAAAAATGGGATCAAAATTGGACAAACTCTAAGAGATACGGGACCAAAATCGAAAATTTAAAATTTTTGGGACCAAAATTGGAAAAACTCTAAGAGTTATGGGACCAAAATTGAAAAGTTAAAATTTTTGGGACCAAAATTGGACACTCAATAAGTTATGAGACTAAAAACTTTTTTCTCTTTAATATATATATATATATACATACATTTTGGGCACTAACTTACGTTGTCAAAATTAGAATATTATCATTATAGTTTTACAAATTAGGACACTACATTTACAAACACAATTAAATAATGTCCTAAAAAACTATTTTCCCTCTATATGTGCTTAAGGAGAAAAGAAACTACAGTGTACAAATAATAGAAATTTAAATTATTCAAATTACACACCCATACTTATATATATATATGTATATATTTGTGTGTTTGTGTGTGTGCGCGCTTAGAAGATCACATTGTTTCTTGCGTTGTCAAGTTGTACAACGTCGCATAGCGGCTCTTCTTCTCCTCATAACCTTACTTCTCCTCTTTATATTGTAGGCAATGCCATTAGACAATTCCACCAACCATTTAGGCCATCCATATCCAAGCATGACATAGGCAATACTAGAGAATTTTTTTTTTAAGGCCAACAGGTTAGGGGGGTTAGCAAAAGGAGGCCCGTAAGTTTATTGGCTGGCAATTTAAGGACCGCATTTTTTTAGCTTGGCAATTCAAGGACCGCAACTTTTTAACTTGGCAATTTAAGGACCGCAGTTTTTTAACTTGGCAAATTAAAAAAACTGCTGTCCTTAAATTGCCAAGTTAAAAAGTTGCAGTTCTTAAATTACCAGCCCGAAAAGGTGCGGTTCTTAAATTGCCAGCCCAAAAACTTACGGGCCTCTTTTTGCTAACCCCCTAATCTATTGGCCTTAAAAAACATTTTTCCCGGCAATACTACCTCCTATTACAAGGGAAAGTTTTAAGCTAAATTTATTTAATCCTCTTCCACCCATGCCGCCAACTTCGCCATCACGAACTGGTGCTCCTACACCGTGTGGGCCGCTGTAACGACCGATGGCAGAAGGCTCGACCGCGGTCAAACTTGGTCGGTCAACTTTAATCCGGACACCCAATTTGGGGCCGGACTGGTTGCAACTTCAATAGCAACGGTCGCGGCACGTGCCAGATGGGCGACTGCGGCGGGCTCCTCGTGTGTAATCCCTCCGTCTCGGCACGGCCCCCGTGACTTTGGCCGAATTCACTCTCAGAGGTGGTAACAACTTGGACTATTACGGCATCTCGGTAATAGATGGGTACAATGTTCCCATGTCCTTCAGCCCCACAAATGGTGCGTGCCCTAGCCGAACGTGCACTAGCCCACGATGTCCTGATGCTTACCGCTTCCCTGATGATAATACTATTACAAAATCGTGCCCTACCGGCACCAATTATAGGATCGTCTTTTGTCCTTAAAATAAATAAATAAATATATATATACATATATGTATACACACTTGTGTAGAATAATGATAAGGAACTCAATGGCTAGAGTCAAGCTCTGAACTAAATTATTAGTTGTATTGTGTGTTTGACTACATTATGAAATATTAAACTATATGGAGTTTCCTTAATCATGAATTACCTGATATTTGTAGTGCTAATGATGTTGTGGATTTGGGTCAGTTTTATTACACGATGGAAATAGATATGGGTCCAAATAATGTGTCAATTAAACAATTAATGTATTAAAGTTCGATCAGCATACGTTATCTAAGTAGTTTTCGGGTTATTTGCAATTCTAGTTCTACAGGAAAATATATCTTTTTTTTTTTTTTTGGGACAAACAGGAAAATATATCTATGATCGAAAATTGTCCTTTTTCACAATTTTGGTCTCGACTGTTAGCTATTTGACATAAATCAAAATCCTAAAATTTCTATGGAACCAAAAAGAGAAGATTGATTTCATAAAATTTATATAAGTATTCACGCATTGGGAAAAATGTCTTTTAAGGATCACAATCATAAAATAACTTTTAGAATTAACAAATTAATTATGGATAACAAATTTAAAAGTGAGGAATTAAGGTCAAATCAGTCCTTTTCAGTCCAAATGAGTGAAGTGTCCCTGTTTAGGTTGAAATTCTCGCTAATTGGCCCAACTGGACTTGGATTCTGGCTAAATTTAGGCCTGTTAGTGTTGGTTCAAGATGAAATGGCCTCAGTTTTGACAAAGTGGTATAACTCAACTGGTCAAAGAAGTCATTAGTTCGAGTCACAATTTACCATGATAAGAAAAATTGGCCTCAATTTGTGACTTTTAAAAATTACGATATTTAAATAGCAAGCTGAGAAATTACGGTTCTCCTTTTACAACACCAAGTTATGGTCCTTAAAAAAATATTACCCCATCAACATCCATTAGTTTTGGAAGGAAAGTTTTTGTAGGCCCAAATTAAATTGTTCAAAAAAGGCCTTTTTTGTAAGGCAAAAATATTAGCAAATTATACAAATTAATAAATTAATTTTACATCTCTCTGTAAGTTCCAGACCTTCAAATGTTATGAAATTCTTTAAAACAAATCTTGTGGGACATGAAATTAGTGCAATTAACCAATATTTTTAGACATTTCATGAGACAACTAGCCTACTTATATATAATTGTACTTGTTGTGAGAGGGTGGGTGGAAGCTAATATGGTGTAATTAAGCTCCTGATAATTGCAGTGACCATGTTGAAAAATAGATAAAGCAATAGGCAAAACAAAGAAATTTGGTAATCAAGTTCGTCATTCAGAATTACGTCTAGAGCGTGTCACAATTACAAATTACAAATGTCATATATAGAGAGAGAATATGGAAATAAAATCTAACCTAAAATTCATCGGACTCATGCTATGATGTAAGTCATAATTGATCATAATGATAAACGGAAATGTTGCACCCTAAAAGAATTAGATTACGAAAGCTATATTGACTAATATAACTGTTATGGGTGTAAAGAAAGTGAAATAAAGATCAGATGAGCAAGTACTGCTGATTATCTGAACATTATACTATCAGCTGAAGGTAGTCAGCTGATAGGTCTGCTGATGGTCATCTGATGGGGTCAGCCGAGATCATCTGGGAAGTCTACTGAGGTCATCAGGAAAGTCAACTAAGTCATCTGATATATCAGCGGAGTCAACTGAGGTAGTCAGCTGAGGAGGTCAGCTGAGGTAGTCAGCTGAGGAGGTCAGCTGAGGTGTCAGGATGACTAGTCAGGATGGTCAGTCAGGATGATGGTCAGGATGGTTGGTCAGGTCAGGATGATGGTCAGGACTGGTTAGTCAGGATGAAGATCTACTGATGATATCAGCTGATAAAGGTCTACTGATAAAGGTCTACTGATAAAGGTCTACTGATGATATCAGCTGAGTACTCAGACTCAGCTGAGCACATATCACACCAGCATACAAGAAAGGAGCATACTGACTCTAAGTCAGGAATTAAATCAAGAATCAGTTACGAAGCGGTTTAAACTTCCAAGTTGGACAACTGACGATCAGTTTAACAGAATCAAAACTGAAAACCATTGGGCTCTGATCGATATTCAAATTCGGTTGCAACTGTAGCAATTTCTTGTTTGGCTGTTACGATCACAGGTTTTAATTAGGATTTCCATACTCCTATATATATACGCACATGTGTATAGAGAAAATTAATCATATACTTAGAGAGATATCCTAAACACTTGTAATCTGTTGTATCATCTTCCATTGATTAGTGAGAGAGGTGCCCTCATCCGTGGACGTAGATCATTTCTGATCGAACCACGTAAATCTTGGTGTTCTTCAATTTCTTTATTCCAATTGATTTCAAACAATCATTGTTAACTCAACAATTGACGCCGTCTGTGGGAAAGAAGATTGTTGGTGAAATCAACTGCTATGGCTTCTACAAAGATGGAGTTTGAGAAATTCAAAGGAGCGAATGATTTTGGTTTGTGGAAGGTGAAGATGAAAGCTCTCCTCACACACCATGGATTATCAAATGCTCTGAAACCAGTGGATCAGTGACATTCATCATCCTCAACAGAACCTGCAAAGAGGCAGGAGATTCTGGACAAGGCTCATAGCACAATCATCTTGTGCTTGGGGGATAAACCTCTGAGGGGGGTTTGTAAGGAGAAGACTGCCATTGATGTGTGGAACAAGCTGGAACAAGTGTATCAAACGAAGTCGGTTACCAATAAGTTGTTCATGAAGCAGAGGCTTCATTCCTTCAAGATGACTGAGGATAGGGATCTGGTTGAACAACTTGAAGAATTCAATAAAGCAGTGGATAATTTGGAGAATCTTGAAGTCAAGATTGAAGATGAGGATAAAGTCCTGATATTACTGAATTCTCTACCAAAATCTTTGGAGAATTTCAAGGATGCTCTGTTATTTGGAAGGCAAGAGAAGATGTCACCTGATGATATTCAGAATGCATTGAAAACTAAGGCGCTTCAAATGCAATCTGAAAGGAAGAACACAAATCAAGGTGAAGGGCTGAATATCAAATTCAAGAAAGGGAAGAAACCATTTTAGGGAAAGAAGAAGAGGAATGGTAAAGGCCCTGAACCTGGAAAATTTGTGGAAATGAGAAAATGTTTCTCATGTCAGAAGGTGGGACATCTCAAGAAGAATTGTCTTGACAAATCCAGGAAGCAAGAAGAGGATCAGAAGGCTGATGTCACAATTGCTACTCAGGAGCATATGATAGTGCTGAAGTCTTGGCTGTTACTGATGTCAAGTTGAGTGAAGATTGGGTGTTGGATTCTGGGTGCTCATTTCATATGTGTCCCAATGAAAATCTATTCAGGGATCTCAAGAAATTTGATGGTGGATCATTTCTCTTGGGGAATGATCAGATGTGCAAGGTCAGAGGCTGCATGATGGTGCTGAGAGGATACTATAAGATGTCAGGTTTGTACCTGAGCTGAAGAGAAATCTTATTTCTCTTGGATCACTCAATGTTTTGGGATATGAATTCAATACAAGGAAGGGATTCATATTGATAACCAAGGATAATAACATTGTGATGAATGGCAAGAAGGTGAATGACTTGTACATTTTAATTGGTAACTCAGCTGCCGGATCAGTGGATGCAGTTATGGGCAGTTCAGATGCTATCTTGTGGCACAAGAGGTTAGGGCACATTGGTGAAAGAGGACTGAATGAACTCTCCAAGCAGAAGGCATTTGGGGATTCAAGAACAATCAAATTGGATTTCTGTGATCACTGTGTGTTGGGAAAATCCAAGAAACACTCTTATGCAAAGGGGCAACATCATATTGATACTCCTCTGGATTATGTACACTCTGACATCTGGGGGCCATCAAGAACTGAGACTCATGGAGGTGGAAAGTACTTCATGACTATCATTGATGATTTCAGCAGAAAAGTGTGGGTGATCATCCTGAAGCAGAAGAGTGAAGCCTTTGGAAAATTCAGGGAATGGCTTCTTGAACAAGAGAATAAAAGAGGCAGAACCTTAAAACATCTCAAGACTGACAATGGGCTTGCGTATGTGTCAGAAGAGTTTGAAAACTTCTGCAAGGAAAGAGGCATAACAAGGCACAAAACTGTTCCAGCAAATCCTCAACAAAATGGACTTGCTGAGAGGATGAACAGGACTATTTTGGAGAAGGTCCGATGCATGCTATCAGATGCTAAACTACCTAAAGTATTCTGGGGAGAGACAGTTAATACTGCTTATTATTTGATAAAAAAAACTCCCTCATCTGCTTTTGATTTCAAAACTCCAGATAAGCTTTGGTATGGTAGGTTGTCAGATTATAATAATCTGAAGGTGTTTGGTTGCTTAGCCTTTGCACACATAAGGCAGGATAAGCTGGAACCAAGGGCTCTGAGGTGCATCTTCCTGGGATATCCAAAAGGTGTCAAGGGTTATAGATTGTGGTGTCTTGAAGCTGGACACAAGAAGTGTATTGTCAGCAGAGATGTGACTTTCAATGAGAAAGTTATGGGATATGGTACATCTGAAAATACTCAGGATGCTGAGGATAATCCCATAATCAGACATACACCAGTTCAGGTGGAGCATACAACCAGGATTCTGAATGAAGATCAGGCTCAGGACAACTTTGATATCTGGAATCCACAAGCAGATCAGTCTGATGCATCAGCAGATAGTGATTCTGAAGATCAAACTGAAAATTCAGATGAAGAGGGTCAAGATTTGAGAAACTACAGTCTGGCTAGGGATAGACATAGGAAAAGCATTCATCCACCAATCAGGTTTGGGCAGGCTGACATGATCTCATATGTCTTATCAGTGGCAGAAGAAGTAGTGTATCAAGAACCTGAAACTTATGCTGATGCAGTGACAAGAAAGGATAAAGATTAGTGGATTTCAGCTATGAAAGAGGAGTTAAATTCACTTGAAAATAACAATACATGGGTTCTTGTGAATAAAGAAAAAGGGTAGAAGGTTGTCAGCTCAAGATGGATATTCAAGAAAAAGTCTGAAATTGGGTCAGATGGACTGGAGCTGATCAGATACAAGGCAAGATTGGTTGCAAGAGGATTTACTCAGAGAGAAGGAATAGACTTCAATGAAGTATTCTCACCAGTTGTGAAGCACTGCTCAATAAGGATCTTATTGTCTAAGGTGAATCAGGATGGACTAGAGTTATAACAGCTGGATGTCAAAACTGCATTTCTACATGGAGAGCTTGAAGAAACAATTTATATGCAGCAGCCTGAGGGGTTCATACTATCAGAAGATGAAGAAAAAGTATGTTGGCTGAAGAAGTCATTGTATGGACTTAAGTAAAGCCCAAGGCAGTGGTATAAAAGGTTTGATAGCTTCATGGTGTCAATAGGCTTCATCAGATGCAAATATGATAGCTGTTTGTACCTAGAAAAGCAAGGCTCTGAGGTACTTACATATCTATTACTTTATGTGGATGATATGTTAATTGCTAGTAAAAGTCTTGGAAGAATTCAGAAACTGAAGGATAAGCTCAGTTCAACCTTTGACATGAAAGACCTTGGAAATGCAAAGAGAATTCTTGGTATGGATATTATCAGGAACAAGTCAGCTGGAAGAATGTTCTTGACTCAGCAGGACTACATACTGAAAGTCCTGAGAAGATTCAATATGCATGAGTAAAGATCAGTCTCTACTCCTCTTGGACAACATTTCAAACTGATAGTTGATCAATGTCCCAAGAGTGATCAGGAGAAGTCTCAGATGAACAAGATACCTTATTCAAATGGAGTTGGAAGCATAATGTATGCCATGGTTTGTAGCAGACTTGATATTGCTCAGGCAGTGAGTTTGGTCAGCAGGTTTATGACTAATCCTGGAAAGGCACATTGGGAAGCTTTCAAGTGGATAATGAGATATCTGAAAGGTTCAGCACATCTGGGATTACTGTTTGAAAGGACTCAGGATATCAAACAACCTCTACAAGGTTTTGTAGATTCTGACTATGCTGGAAGCATAGATACAAGAAAATCTTTGACTGGATATGTGTTTACACTTTATGGCACAGCCATCAGTTGGAGGGCTGCATTACAGTCAGTGGTTACATTGTCAACCACTGAAGCTGAGTACATTGCAGTAACAGAAGCAATAAAGAAAGCTATGTGGCTGAAGGGTATTATCAGGGAATTTGGGATCAGGCAAGATGAAGTTGCTGTACAATGTGATAATCAGAGTGCCATTCACTTAGTTAAGCACCAAGTCTTACATGAAAGATCTAAACATATTGATGTAAGGCTTCACTTTGTGAGAGATGTGGTGGAAAAGAAGGTAGTCACAATACAAAAAGTTTCAACTGATGACAATGCTGCTGATATGCTCACTAAGGTTATACCAAGTTCAAAATTCAACTACTGCTTGGAGCTGGTTAAGGTACAGTCTTGGGATGTGCCATAATACTACTGTGATGTGAAGGTTAGGTGGAGGCATCTCACTTACTTTGAGGTGGAGAATTGTTATGGGTGCAAAGAAAGTGAAATAAAGATCAGATGAGCAAGTACTGCTGATTAACTGAACATTATACTATCAGCTGAAGGTAGTCAGCTGATAGGTCTGCTGATGGTCATCTGATGGGGTCAGCCGAGATCATTTGGGAAGTCTACTGAGGTCATCAGGAAAGTCAACTAAGTCATCTGGTATATCAGCGGAGTCAGCTGAGGTAGTCAGCTGAGGAGGTCAGCTGAGGAGGTCAACTGAGGTGTCCGGATGACTGGCCAGGATGGTTGGTCAGGTCAGGATGATGGTCAGGACTGGTTAGTCAGGATGAAGATCTACTAATGATATCAGCTGATAAAGGTCTACTGATAAAGGTCTACTGATGATATCAGCTGAGGACATATCACATCAACATACAAGAAATGAGCATACTGACTCTAAGTCAGGAATTAAACCAAGAATCAGTTACGAAGTGGTTTAAACTTCCAAGTTGGACAACTGGCGATCAGTTTAACAGAATCAAAACTGAAAACCGTTGGGCTCTGATTGATATTCAAATTCGGTTGCAACTGTAGCAGTTTCTTGTTTGGCGGTTACGATCACAAGTTTTGATTAGGATTTCCATACTCCTATATATATACGCACATGTGTATAGAGAAAATTAATCATATACTTAGAGAGATATCATAAACACTTGTAATCTGTTGTATCATCTTCCATTGATTAGTGAGAGAGGTGCCCTCATCCGTGGACGTAGATCATTTCTGATCGAACCACGTAAATCTTGGTGTTCTTCGATTTCTTTATTCCAATTGATTTCAAACAATCATTGTTAACTCAACAATAACGGTTGCGAAATAGATTAGAAGCTACATTAATAATTTTCCTAAGTCCATCAATTTTATTTCACTTTCTTTTTTGTTCATATACCATGCATATTTAGAAATTAATATTAGTCATATATGAATAACTATTTTATTCATAATGACCACAATACATCCAATAATATCATTACTTCATCTATTTTCTTAATAAAACACTAAAAACTCATGTCCACCAAATTTTGAAATTTTATAATTTATAATCTCAAGTATACGTTACATTTTCTATACGAACTTGTAGAAAGAATGAAGTTAATTAATTCATTTACATAATTTTCTAGTATTTTCCTTCACTTCTGGGTCTCCGAGGCTCTAATACCATAAAAGTATTATCTAGCTCATATAAAAATCTGAATTTATAGAGAGGCGCAAAATTAATGCATTTATATAGTTGCCTAATATTTTCAAATCACAATTGTTTTAAGTAAATTGTACAAATGATCCCATGAGAATTTCTGCTTCTAATTTAGTCTTTTTTTTAAAACATAAATGGTCCAATAAGATTTTTTCATTAATACTAGTGAATTAATGTGGGGTCAAATCTGTTGAGCACAAATTCTCATGAAACTATATGTGCTATTTATTTTAACGGGTGAGACTAAATATATTAAAAACAATGACCAAAAAAAGAACATGAAATCAGATCTATTGAGTATAAATTCTCATGAAACTAAAGTACAATTTACCCCAAATTTTTTTACCCATTTTTACTAAACTTTTGATGATCTCTGTACTTTTTTTTTTTTTCATATTTTTAGGATTTAAATACCCTCAAACACTGATTTGAGGGTCCAAACTCATCTCAATCGATTACTTCCACAAATATAATTGTTAACCTCCGTCTTAATTACTATACAATACAAAACATAATGAAACGATTTTTTTTTTCTTTTGGGGAAAAAGCAATATATTGAAGAAACGACTACAAGGGGTACTTGACCGAGAAAAAAAGTTTTTTGGTCCCATAACTTATTGAGTGTTCGCTTTTGGTACCAAAAATTTTGACTTTTTAATTTTGGTCCCGTAACTCTTTGAGTTGTCCAATTTTGATCTAATTTCACCGAAAATTGAAAATAATATTTTTTTCCATGCACGGTGCATATGGTGGTTGAATTTGGAACTTTCCATCATCCTTGCTGATATTTTTATTATAAATACAAAATAAAAAAAATTGATTATTTGGCACCCACATCAGCAAGAGTGCCGGAAAAATCCAAATTCAACCACCACATGCGTTGTGCATGATAAAAAATTATATCATTTACACTTTTTCGGTTAAAATGGGACCAAAATTGGACAAATCCAAAAGTTACGGACCAAAATTGAAGAATCAACATTTTTGGGACCAAATTCAAACACTCAATAAGTTATGGGATGAAAAAAAATTTATCCAAACCGACAAAACGACAAGAACATCGCTGACCAAAACAATTACAAACTATCCAAGCAAACCCTTGAGTTTTTTTTTTTTTTCCAATTTACCAAGTTGAACCAAACTCTATCTCTACATCGAATTCTATACGATTTTCAAATTCTAACTTGATATGAATCGACATTCTTCCATACTCGTACATGCAGTTATGTTGTTCATGAAGATAATATCATTCGTGGCCTTCCATAATCCCCATAAAACTCCTAGCCAAATGCCATACCACTTGCTTTCATTTACTTAATTTCCACGTACGGTTTAGCGCCATCATGTAACAAGAAACTTACCTTTGCAACATTAAATTCCGCAGACATCAATCTCAGTCAGTCTCTAAGTTTTGCCCGTAACCGAATTAATATTTTTTTTGTTCGGTACGCGTAAGGAGGTTGGTTCAAAAATGAAAACGAGGCGTGCAAAATCTTTTTGGGTAGTGATGATAATCGAAAGTATAACATTCAACAAACCACAGTCCTCGATGTCGCATTTCAACTCTCGAAAGTATTTTGCGAAGTGTATATTCTCAAAAGTCAATCATTAACATGCCTTGACATAGACTTGCCAAGGATATAAAACTTTTACCCTCACATACAGTTTAAGGAAAAATAGACGATGTGAGTGTGAAGTTAATAAAATATAAAAAGTGTACTTTATTGACTTTTGTAAGTGTAAATTATTTCCTTTATAAAGTATGAAAAAGGTGTTGGAAACGTCCCAAAATAGAAAATTTGGAAAAAAAAGTTGGAACGGAGGGAGAATATCTTTCTTCTGTCAAGGAATTGACTACAATCAGCTAAATTTTGAAATTTAGGGAAATATAATTTTTTGTCCAAATCACCGGAAATAACATAAACAAATTTGGGACTAATTTTGTTAGATTTGAATTATTATGGGACTAAATTGAACCATTACATAGTTATGGGACTAATTTGGTTAGAATTGAATTGGTATGGGACTAAATTGGAATATTACATAGTTATGGAACTTATTTGGTTAGATTTGAATTGTTATGGGACTAAATTGAAACATTACGTAATTATGGGACCAAATTAAAAATGCTGGAGAGTTATGGAACGATATTGGAATTAATCCCACATAATTTCTTGCAAAACATTAGGATACTATCTTTTATGTTTTGCAAATTTAAGTAAAATCTGATTTATTTGATCAAATATTAAATTGGGCTTTATTTGGCCTACATTTCATAAAACTTGGCTAGATACGCCAAACATAAAAGATAATATTCTATTTTAAGTAAGTTTGTAAAAATAGTGTCTTAATTTTATAAATTTATAAATATAGTATTTTAATTTTGCAAGCCCTATAATATAGTTTCTTAATATCACAAACACCATTAAATAATGTCTTAAAAAACTATTTTCCCTCTATATGTGCTTAAGGAGAAAAGAAACTACAGTGTAAAAATTTTCCCAAATTTAAATTATTCATATTACACACCCATACTTAAATTATTCATATTACACACCCATACTTTTATATATATATATTTTTTTACGCGCGCTTAGAAGATCACATTGTTTCTTTCGTTGTCAAGTTGTACGACGTCGCATAGCGGCTCTTCTTCTCCTCTTTATCTTGTAGGCAATGCCATTAGACAATTCCACCAACCATTTAGGCCATCCATATCCAAGCATGAGATAGGCAATACTACCTCCTATTACAAAACCACTTCCATACCCCAAAAGAATTTATTTAATCCTTCTATATTCTATTTACTTCCTACTACAAGGGAAAGTTTTAAGATAAATTTGTTACAAGGGAATTCTTATTGATTATGTGTTGATGGGTGAATTTTGATGATATGTAAAATTGTGGTAAGTTAGAATTATATGATGTTTAGATGTTAAGTATTTAGATAGTTTAATGTATTTGATAATGATGATTTATCATTGTATAATTAATTAGTATCTTGATTGTTATAATAAAAAATGAATAGTGAGCTTTATAAATTTCATAACAATTATTTGAGTTGTGGCAAAATAACGACCCCACATTGACAATTTCAGTAACTACTTCTTTTATTGGGGGTATTTTCTAAGTGCTATGTGATGAAAGTCTCATACACTGTTGTTGAAGTAGGATTTTCATAAAATAATGGTGTGTGCATCAATTGCAAATTAATTATTGCATTTTCATTTGACTTTTAGATCTTAAAAATCTTTAATTTTTCTACAACAAAATTCCACAACATTTTGCCTCAAACCCTCTATATAAACCCTAGCCAATTACATGGTAACCACACATTGCACAACATAAATTTCACCAAAACCCTCCCCCTCCTAGCTTTTATTCTGACGATATTAGCCTTCACTTCCACCCATGCCGCCAACTTCGCCATCACCAACCGGTGCTCCTACACCGTGTGGGCCGCCGCGACGACCGGAGGCAGAAGGCTCGACCCCGGTCAAACTTGGTCGGTCAACTTTAATCTGGACATCAAAAGGGTTTGGGGCTGGACCGGTTGCAACTTCAATAGCAACGGTCCCGGCACGTGCCAGACGGGCGACTGCGGTGGCCTCCTCGTGTGTAATCCTTCGGTCTCGGCCCGGCCGCCGGTGACGTTGGCCGAATTCACTCTTAGAGGTGATAACAATAAGGACTTTTACGACATCTCCATAATAGATGGGTACAATGTTCCCATGTCCTTCAGCCCCACAAATGGTGCGTGCCCTAGCCTAAGGTGCACTAGCCCATGTTGCACTATGACAAATTCGCTGATAGATAGCGGGTTTTACCCGCCATTAAAAGGGTGGAAAAAACGCTGTTGAACATGGTGATATTAAAAGTGGCGCCGAACAACAGCGGTTTAAAACCGCTAGCTTTAACAGCGGTTTTTGACCGCTATCGTATCTTAAAAACCGCTATTATATCTTCTAAATTTGTTAACTCATAAAATCTAAAACAGCGGTTTTATAGACATATAAGAGCGGATTTTAACCGCTATTAAAAGTAAAAAACATAGCGGGTAATAACCGCTTTCTTTTCTCAATATTTTTCCAATATTTAATTATTGCAATATTATATATTTTTTTAATAAAACTTGTAGTACGATTTTTATACTTTAATTAAAATAAAAAGAAATTTTAATATAAATAACATTAAATCTAAAAATTCAAAAGTTCATATCATTACTTGCCAATCATTGCAATAATCTTTAAAATGCATTACATCAATATAAATTCAAGTACCAATGGTGTTCAATAACTAAATTAATTAACTACTACATCATCATAATAATCAAATCGTCTTGAGCAGCACGTTTGATATTCTCTTGCAGTAACATATCTCTCCTCCATTCCTTGGTTCACAACTGATGAATGAAAGTGGCTCACATTGAAGATCAAGCTTCACATTCAAAGAAAATGAATTATCATCAAGGAAACAAAACTTTAACCAATATACAAAAAGATAATTATTAACTATATAATTGTCAATTTGAGTAAAAAAAATGCACCGCTGTCACCGATCAAAAGAAGCTTCCCGCACTTTCTACTCAACTATATATGATTGCAAGCGTAAAGCCCACTCTTCCCGCACTTCATCAATTTCCGCTTTCGAATAAGTTTTCTCCATGAACTATGAATTACAAAATACATTATTAAAGCACAAATAAATCTAATGAAAAATTATGCCTACATATAAATATTACCATTGTCTGCATCGAACATATTTCAACTGTGCCCTCAAATTTGACAATTTGTCTCATGTAGCGAAGTACAAAAAAGCCACATTGACATGAGTCGGGTTGCTTAGGAGCCTAAGTTAGGAACAAAACTCATTATAAAACACATGGTTTGTTATAAATTATTTATGAATACTACAAATGAAAACTTTTCATACCTCAATTACATTCCAATTGATTTTATTTACACTTTTTCCAATTGAAGAATTAAAAATGTGCAGAGCCCTTCAAAAAAAATGAGATTGTTTTAACAAAAAATAATATATCTACCTTAATAATAAGGAGAAAAACTTACATTTCAACAACTAGTCTCCACGGGGTATCATGAATGTCCGTAAAAAGAGGATCCAACAAGTAAACCTCCGATTTATGTGGGTCGATGACAGTTAGTATCCAGTGATCCCTATGTATATACACACATAATAAGTATATGAAATTTATTAATTTTAAAAAATTTAATATCTTAAAAGCATACTTACCCTACATTACATGGTGCCAACACAAGTTGATTAACATGTGTACCGATGAGTCTTTTACTGAGAAAACTTGCCCTTTTGCTTAATTGTGCATCCTTAGACTTTGTATCTGTCTTTACAGATGGAACATATGCTGTTCCACAAGGATCCACAAATTTAAACTTCTCCTTGTTCATTTTCTGATACAAATACCTAAAATTAACAAAAAAACACAATACTTAATATCCATGTGAAAACACAATACTTAATACTTAAAAACACAATACTTACCATATGTAAACAGTTATACATGTATAGGTGATTGGTTCCAGCCGACAAAATGGATCAATGTCCTCAAGATTAACATGCAATAAACGCTCATGTCCAAACACATCATTGTCCAAGGCAATTGATATCAATCCAACAGCAGTAATCTTGATTTTAGAGTAACAATACACCATGTATAGTGATGTTGGCACAATCGAAGGATCTAATGAAGGCATCATCTTTTTATGCTTCTTTGTGTTTTTTCTAACACTCTAAGAATTGCAAATGTATTACTGTTAGATATGTTAAGTAGTACTAAAGAATTTTGAAAGGTAAGATTCAGTCTATAAATCACAATCTTATATAACCTGAACATGCAGTTTCATCAAGTGCATAGGCCAAGCCACATGAGATCCGATAGCATCAGTAATTGTAACACAGTCAGTCGTCGGATATGGCAAAAAAGCATTTCCATCCACTGCTTTCTCAATTGCAACACGCATGCAATTCATGGGAAATTTCTTACCATGAATGAGTTCTTGAGAATTATAAACTTTGATTATCGTACCATATGCAATAATGGTGTTTGTCCTCGCATCCAAAGATAATGCTACAGATTTTCCCTATGAAAAAAATTATATTTTTCAACAGAACATCCAATAAGTAGCAACAAAAAAAAAGCAAATTGAACCATATTTCATTAAAGTATATATACCTCCAAGGTTTCATCATTGTCAAGCCCCATCTTCTCATCAACTATTTGTACATCATCATCACCAGCCACCTTAACACCAATGCTCGTATTATCCGGTGTACTATCATAATTGATATGCAGAATTTTTTTGGTACAACTACCAATCTCTTCAACTTCGACCTTGAGTTCATTGTTTTTGAAAATTAGCTCTTCTAATCTCCTTATTCTTTCATCTTGCTCATTACTTCTCTTCCTTTGAGCTATCAACTCTCTCTTATATTGTTTGCACAATTCCGTGTTTGAGAGTTTATTGCTGCGATGATGGAAGTATAATGATGGGTTAGTATGACTCCCAACCCCCCTTACACGACCAGAATGTTCTGCTGTTTCTAGAGCTTGCGAAAGAATGCCCCCTTCAACTTCATATTCTCCGCCGCTTTCTTTCTTTTTCTCTATAAAACTAGTCTGTAATTGCAAATGAATTCCTAATGAAAATATTTTGTTAGCAATTTAAATTATATGCAAATCATGACTTACAATTTTTTCGTCCTTTTCTCTTAGTTCACCCTCTTCAAACTCTCCATTCTTGTTCTTTCGTCCTTCAAGCCAAAGTGTGGCTCTATCTATATCAGCATCTCCAGATAACAATGAAGGCTTCATGAAGAGATAATCAATCATTAAAAAGTGATAAATACTATCAAAATAATAATAAATTATAACTACTTACATTCTCTGAAGCATAACGGGCATAACCTTTCCTAGCAAGGTGATGAGGAAACTTGTTTTTTTTAGCAAGTTCCTTGTGTTGGTCGCTTAGTTTCTAAAGAAAAAAATCAAGCAAGTTACAAGATTGATGTAAGTGATAATAACTATGTTCAGTATAAATATATATTTATGGTTTATTACCTTGAACTGACTAGATAGTCGACTTATCACAAAGTCTCTCCATTCAATTTTATCAATTTTATCTGGTGGTATGGTCAAGTACGGGGTGTTGATCCTCTGTTTGACATACTTATCCATCAATTTTATTTTGTACGTCCTCCACTTGGCACCCGCTGAACTCCAACATTTTTTCTTCCAGGTAGGGTCAACATTAAACATCAACTAAAATAACAATAAATGTATAAGATACTATTAAAAATATAAATAAATGTACCAAAGTACTTACAGTCACAGTTGTCCATATTTGTTCCTTGACTTCTTGTGGTACATGCTTCCAAATTGGGTATGTGATCTTCACTTTATTTCTTGTAACAACACTAATATAGCTCTGCAACTTAGCTCCATTCTCTCCTATAGGTTGCCTTAATGAGTTGAATTCAACATCTTTCTTTACTCCTTCCGCTCTATCTTTCCAAAGGCAATGCATGGATGTTGGTCCTCTCTTATTAGTCATCATAGTGTCCTTAACACTAGATGTCGGCGTATCATCTCCAACCTCACTACTTTCTTTTGGCTCATTCTCTAACCCTGTGTCCTTCTTTGCAAAATCCGGCTTATGATCATCACAACCTACCTTAACCTTTTTACGTGGTGCCATATGCACAAACCTGTTAATCACAAAGAATTTAGTAGGTGAGAACAATTCCAATAATTATTGAACAAAATGTCAAAGTAAAAATAAATTGAAATTATAACACATTGAATACAAATTAATAAATACGTACACAAGATAATTAAGAAACTTAATTGTCAACCCAAACCCCATCAAAATCTCTTTCTTCACATTGTTCATCTTCATCTGTCATACTAGGATCAATTGAATGCAACCCTTTGGAAAAACATTGATGGTGGACTGCAGTCTCTTCCAACTCACCACTATTTGTATATTCAAAATACTCCCTAGTTGGAGTTTCCAACACAACAGACCATGCAGGATCTTTGGGGTCTTCAATATAAAATACTTGCTTTGCTAGACTACCCAAAATAAATGAATCATTTTTAAACCCAATTTTGCTGAAGTTCACCAAAGTGAAACCAAGATCGTCCACTTTGATCCCACTATTTTCCACCCAAATACATTTGAAAACTGGAATACGAAAGTGGTCGTAATCCAATTCCCATATTTCTTCGATAACACCATAAAATGCCATGTCAGAAACAATTAGATTTTTGTCCTTTGCACTAGCAACTTGCATGATTTTCGCTACTAAGGTCACTCCCGAGTTTTGAACAACTCGTATGTTATCACGCTCTTTTGTATGATAAATCACTCCATTTACAGAGTAACCTTGATACTTGAACACTTTGTCACTAGGTCCCTGTGCAAGAGCTTTCATCTTTTCTGATATTTGTTGGCTAGAATGTTGAATTTCATTTGCAACCTATAATTCAGATGATGATAAATATCCATACTTATATTGATATATTTTTTAAAATTAAGAATAAATGATTTTTAGAGAACTTACGTGATCATGGAACCAACTAATAAACAATTTGTTATGTTGTTCAAGCAGCCACTTTTCCGACCTCGCTTTTAGCCCACATGTTGACTTTAGAATTTTTATATGTTCACTAATAACATAAAATATGAGATGACTAATGTACTAGCTAGAAACTAAACTAAAAATTAACAATTCTTAAGTTTAGATCAATTACCTGACATAAGGATCAACTTCAACATCATTTGTCAACACATGAAGATGTGTTTGCCCCAACTCCTTGGTATCGATGACACACACTTTAGGATTAGACAAAGGCCTAGTGAGTTCCAAGGGCTGATGTCTTAGTGGAACTCCAATAGTGTGTACATTCAACAAATAATCCGAGCAAAATTCAACAGCCTCTTCTGCAATATATCCTTCCGCCATGCACCCTTCAGGCCGTGAAGGACATCTTACATAATTCTTCAAAACTTTCATGTACCTTTCAAATGGGTACATCCATCTATACCAAACAGGTCCACATAACCTTACCTCTCGCACAAGATGCACCGTTAGATGAATCATGATGTCAAAGAATGAAGGAGGAAAAAACTTCTCCAAAAGGCACAATGTTGTGACGATATCCCTTTGCATATCATCTAACATTGAGACATCTATCACTTTATTGCACAAGATATTGAAGAAAAAACACAATCGAGTGATTGTGTATCTAACATCATCTGGCAAGACACCACGGATTGCTATAGGGAGCAAATGTTGCATTAAAGTGTGACAATCATGAGATTTAAGCCCTACGAGCTTCAAATCTTTCATTGAGACCAAATTATGAATGTTGGATGAATACCCAGTAGGCACCTTTATTCCAGACAAAGAGGAGCAAAATTTTTCTTTTCTCGTCCCTACTTAGTGTATAAGGAGCAGGTGGCAAATATGTTCTCTTTCCCTCAACCCTAGGTATCAGCTTAGGCCTCACATTCATTTCACGAAGGTCTAATCTCGCTGCTACTCCATCCTTTGTTTTACCCGGGATGTCTAATAATGTACCAATGAGACTCTCACATACGTTCTTCTCAATGTGCATCACATCTAACACATGTCTAATATGTAGATGTTCCCAATACTCAAGATCAAAGAAAATAGATTTTTTCTTCCAATATCCACTATCCTCTTTTGGCTTCATTTTTCCCCATTTACAATTAACTTCAGCCACTTTTTTTAGAATATCAGTGCCACTTAGTGGTTTTGGTGCCGCTTCATCAATCTCTTGTGTCCCATCAAATGCCTTCTTTTGCTTTCGATAGGGATGACTTAAATCAAGAAACCTCCTATGCCTTGTGAATGACATTTTTCTACTATGTTTTAACCTATTTGCAGATGTTTTCTCACCACAAACTGGGCATGCATAATATCCTTTCACAACACATCCAGAAAGATTTCCATAAGCTGGAAAATCATTAATTGTCCACAACAAGACAGCTCTAAGGAGAAATGTTTCATCCCTGTAGGAATCATGTGCATCTATTCCTATCCACAAAGTCCTTAAGTCATCGATCAAAGGTGCCAAGTAAACATCAATATCATTCCCTGGCTGCTTAGGACCGGCAATCAACAAAGTGAGCATCATGAATTTTCTCTTCATACACAACCACGGAGGAAGATTATATGTGACTAGTATAACTGGCCAACAACTATATGTAGAAGTCATACTACTGTGGGGGTTGATCCCATCTGCAGATAAGGCCAATCTTAGGTTTCTAGACTCAGAAGCAAAATCAAGCCATTGATGGTCCACTGACTTCCAAGATGGTGAATCAGCTGGGTGACGCAATTTACCATCACAAATCCTCCTATCAGCTTGCCAAGTTAACTCTTTTGCCATATCCTTATTTCGAAACATTCTTTGAAATCTAGGAATGGGTGGAAAGTACCACAACACCTTTGTAGGAACTCCTTCATTTATCTTAGAGTTCTTACCCACCTTCCATCTTGAGGCCTCACATGTGGGACAACTTTTAAGATCCGCATAATCCTTACGATATAAGACACAATCATTTGGGCATGCATGTATTTTCTCATATTTCATACCCAATGCCACCAAACTTTTCTTTGCTTTTCCCATAGATGGAGGCAATTCATTTTTGTCTGGGAGCATATCTTGTAATAATTCAAGTAATTCATTCATGCCCTTATTGCTCCAACTATGTTTTGCCTTCAAGTTATATAATTTCACAACTGCAGACAACTTTGTGAATTTACTGCATCCCGGATATAATGGTTTCTCAGCATCTTCAAGAAGCTTTAAGAAATTGTCTGGATTTCCAGTGCTTTCATATGCATCGTGAACCATATCATCTAAAGGTTCTCCAAAACCATAATCATCTTCATCTTGCCCTTCTTCATTATCATGCATCGATAACTCGTCCTTCTTTTCTTCCCCATGCCATACCCATGTCGTATATAGTCTATCTATACCTTTAGACAATAAATGTGCCCTAACATGATCAACACTGAACTTGCTAAAATTCGCACATTTTACACACGGGCATGACATTGCATTAAGATCAACATTATTTTGCTTCGCAAATTGTAAGAATGATTCCACTCCGAGCCGGTACTCATCTGACAACCTATCCTTTAGCATCCATCTTCTATAGACGTCTAATATAAATATTAAGATGGACAATAATAATAATATTAATTCAAATAATTGAACTAATATGCTTCTAAAGAGATGTAATTTTTTTAAACTAATATGCTTCTAAAGAGTTACTATATAAATTATTTAGTTCACTCAACCTTATTAATATTGTAAGCATAAATTCATATATAAATTAGACATGAAAATTAATTAGAGCACAATAAAAACCATCAATAGAATCAACAACAATCATGAAATTTAACTAGAAATAATTAAATTGAAACATAAGCTCAAAATTCACAATCATCTCAACATCTAAAATTACTGAGAGTACTAACTCATCAATTTACAATTGTAAATCTTGCAAAGTAAAGGAAAATAAATTAATGAACTATTAATTAAAATATAAAAATTAAAAAAGAGATAATTTTAGAAGATAATTTTCTTAAATTCTTAAATTTCAAAAATCTGCACAAAATTTCCAGTTTTCTCAGAAACATATCATACTGTTGGTTAGGGAACTAACCACACCTATATACAAAGTTTGGACTTGAAATTCATTCATCCAACAATAAATACTATGACTGATTTATTTCTTCTATATATTTCCTTTCTTTTTGGACTGTTGGATGGGTTTTATTGGATCTTTAAACTGTGCAGAAAGCGGTTATAAAACTACAAGTTCATGATGAGAAAGAGAAGCAGAAGGCCATGAAGGCAGTTTCTAGCCTCTCAAGTATTTTTGTGTCTAATCTGCCCTTCCCCCTGTTTTTTCATCTACTCTGTTTTTCTCTCTATGTCATTTAAAGTTCAATCAGAGTAATCTAGAACCACAATTGCTAATCTAGTAGCAAAACAAACACCCCCTAAACAACCTTTATTACATGATCATGTTTAGATGTATAATGCCCTTAATTTCCAGATATTGAATCCCTTGCCATGGACATGAAAGACAAGAAATTAACAGTGGTAGGGTCTGTAGACCCGGTTCAAGTGGTGAGTAAACTTTGAATACAAAATTTTTGTAATACAAAATTTTATATCGCACATGTTATATATATATACAAAATATATTTCTTTGAATACAAAATTTTTGCTAATATTAAACTTTAAACAATGGTATCCGAATCTAATTTTGTTATCCTTTTGTCCATTCACAGGGACGCCTAATTTTTAGTCACAAAATCGCAAACTGTTTTGCACAAAATGTTGAGCCCACACTTGCAAAAAATAATTTTGAAACCCTAATAAAATATAATCACATTCAATTATACCTTCAGTTGACGGCAGGGGTGCGCGGAGGCCGTGGACGGCAGGGGTGCGCGGAGGCAGCGCGGTGGCAGGGCAGAGGCAGCGTGGTGGCAGGGCGGAGGCAGCGCGGTGACAGCGCAGAGGCAGCGCGGAGGCGAGGCTGCGACTGTGTCTGATGCAGCGCACAGGCGTGGGCGGCGCCGGCGAGGAAGGAGGCGGCGATGCCTGGCCGCTGAAAATCCGCCGTCGCGAAAGTCTTACACTATTCCGCCGCCTGGAGTACGCCGGAGAAAATGGAGAAGCAAGTTTCAATTTTTGGGAGGTATCAGCCCGCGAAAATGAGAAAGGAGGAAATGTGTGATGTGAATTCTAATTAGGGTTTGTTTTGTAATTGATATTTTAACTGATTAATTTAATAAATATTTTGGTATTGAAATTTGTATACAAGACTTGTCTTTGTCCAAGTGGTTAGCTTGTGTTTTTTAACTGAGAGGTTGTAGGATCGATTCTCGGAGGGGTTTATTCTTTTTCCTATTATTTAAAATGGTTAACTAATTTAATTCTATAAATATTTTGGTATTACAATTAAAACATACAAGATGCTTTGTCCAAGTGGTTAATTGCGCTCAATACCTCTCCGAAGGTCAAGGGTTCGATTCCGTGCGGTTTATAACCGCCATAATTTTAAGGAAATATATCATTCGAATTATAGCGGTTATCATTAACCGCTATGTTTCAACTCCGCATTTTGACTTACAATAGCGGTTGAACTTTTAATGGCGGGTTTTTTATCTTTAAAAACGATTTTAAAATTACCCGCTATTATATCTATGCTATTAAAAGCGAAATTTGTCATAGTGTTGTCCTGATGCTTACCTCTTCCCTAATGATGATACTAAGAATAAACCATGCCCTACCGGCACCAATTATAGGATCATCTTTTGTCCTTAAATATATATATATATACACACACACGTGTGAAGAATAAAGATAGTAAGTCAAGCTCTGAACTATATTATTAGTTGTATTGTGTGTTTGACTAC